>JASAND010021099.1:0-63397 GCA_030248195.1 Trissonchulus latispiculum | reverse complement strand
TATAATCCCATGCTGCCTTTTTTGGTTATTTTTGAACAAATTTGTGTCAGGATTTTCTAGAACTGTGTAGTTGCCAGGTTCCACTGTCACTAAGAATGGCAACAACGCCATTGCATGCGGGTTACTGCAAGAAGCAAAAAAGGGAGAAGAGAGAGCGAAATCGGGATCCTGTAAGATGTCGAGGGGGGAGGTGGGAAGGGTGTTCTTAAATTTTTTGGCTATCTCCTACTAGACCTTTTCCATTACTTCTTCTCCCCTAAAAAAAAGAGCTTCTCAAAAACAATCACCACTACAGTACCTAGAAAATCCTAACGTTTGGCGATTTCTGGCGAAATTTCTAAAACTTATTCTATTTACCGGAACTTTGAGTCAAAATTGCATTTTTCAGCCAAACTGATTTTGGCAAAATTTCGAGTTTTGGTTGCAGGAGCTGAAAATAATCAAATTTTTTTGAAATTTTACAATTTTCTGCTGGTCATTTCTATCTGAACTTTTTTGGCCTAAAAACTGAAAAAAAAAAAATTTTGGAAAATTCAGAGTTTCAAAACAGTATCATATTTGACATATCGTTATGAAACTCCTTGGAGGTGCCAAAATCTTTTCACATAGGGCCACCCACGAAAAGTGGTGTAACTGTCATCGATATACTTATTAAATTTTTTAAGTTTTTAAAAGTTTTTTAAATTTGTACAATTTCTAGTGTTTCAGGAATGAATCAAGTGCTGTTTTTAAAGAAGAATGTGGTCATAGAAATGAATATATGGCTGACTACCTGCAAGATGAGGTATTTAGTTTTTAATTATCTTAACAATATTTAAAAATTTCTTGTTTAGAATTGTTTTGTGTTGTGAAAATGCTGTGGCCTTTCGGTTTTTGCTGAACGTTTACTTACGGTACATTTGTATGAGGAGTGACTTCTTTCGCAGGAATATGCGTAGGTAATGACGTCAAGAGTATGATCAGCGTCACACTCTATGCAGCGACGTGAAAAAGTATGCTATCGGCTGACCCCCCTCCCACGAATTGACCCCCTCTCACACCGCCCCTGGTCCAAACGGGGTCGCTCACTGATTTGCATAATTACACGCTGAAATTAACAGGGGCCCAATTTGGGGAAGGGGTTTAAGCGTGTATGTTTAACACTTGTATGTAGAAAACATGCTAAGCGAGATAGCGACCCCCGTTTGGAACTATGTACCCATATAGGGACGATGTGAGAGGAGGTCAATTCGTGGGGGTCAGCCGATAGCGTGAATGGGATAGTTTCGTTCTTCAGTGCATAGGGAGTGACGGCTTGTCATAATTTTATCATTATGTACTCTTGGTAGTAATAAATTAGTTAGGTGTCGCCATCTTTTAGATATTTTCCCGTTAAGAAATTGTAGGTGAGACGTTGAAACGGTCTTACTTGCTATGTCCAAACACTCGTGGTTAACGTTGAGCCAGCTTGGACATGCAACTCGGCTTTGCATAGATCAAGTTGTCTAAAACTGCTTGCTTAGTTTTAATGTTAGTTTGGCACAGTTTTGGATATAAGTTTACACACGCGGATATTATATACGTTTTCAGGTAGTTTTGCGACAGCGACAGTTACGTTTGCGTTTTATTCGTGCTTTTCTCACCCACCTGATTTGTGAAAATAACATTTAAAAATAGAGCTTGTGGCACTGTCTCTGAAACTAGTTGGTCCAAGATGAGATGTTTGATTGAATCATTTTCCGAAAATTAACTGTATTCTTGTTTTTATACATAATATATGCAAAGTAGTGAGGAAAGCTTTGTATAATATATTCATGTCTTTTGGGCCAATTTGAAAATTGCCAAAAGTTTCATCATTTGCTGCATTTTTAGAATACAGATTAGCTGCAATATTTGCTATATTTTTAAAGCCACCCCGTGGGATCCGCCTGCACCCCCCATTGCGCGGATAGGCAAGTTTACAAACCCATTCAGCCATTGTAATTTCAATACTTTGTGCAGGCAGGAACGTTCTGGAAACGTCACGCAATTGCTAATAAATAGAAAGCAGCAAATTTAAGCTAATTTTAGCATTTTTCTGCGATGCTCACTTTTTAGCAAATTGTCAACATTTTGGGACAGTGCGCAGAACACCGTAAACGTACGTATTCGAGCGAAAACACTATATACTTAAAATCCACAACTCAACTAAAGTAAGAATTTTATAAAGTTATGAAAAATGCACAAATGCACAACAAATCCATAAAAAGATACAGAGACGTTGCAGAAAAGTATAGACGCCTCCGTTCTAACGGGAACTCCAAATAGATGCACAATAATCTGTCTGAGCGTGTCAGTACAATAAGCCATTGGTCTATCAGAAAAACCAAAGGAATGACAGATAAAAGCAAATTGAGAACAATTCAAAATCATACTTTAATTGGTGTGATATTTGAATGCAGTCGGAAAAATGATGAATAATGAAATAAAACAGTCGAAAGAAATGGCGCGCACAGAAAGTTTCTTGAGGTTTTTTTAAATGTTAAAAATTGTTATGGAAATATTTAAAAAGCTAAAACAAGCGTAAATTCAGTAAAAATTGATAAAATTTCGAGAGCACGCAGACATAAGTGCTGATTTCAGATGTATAATAGAATAAATTAGTAGTGCATGCGGCCAGAAGGTCCAAAAGTAAAAAGTCGTCAAAGCTGGTGAATATTTTTATCAAATGGAAGTAATTGGTGAGGCACAATAAATTTAACATTAAAACATTATTATGTGTGGACTTACAAGTATAAATATTATACATAAGAGCCAGAAGTATAATTAATGGGGGGGGGGGGTCACTTTTTGCCGATTTTTTCGACCATCTCTGATTTTGCCCATTTTCACATATTTTGTAGTCCCCATGGGTCCGCGAAACAAGACAAGAGCGTTTTGCGAAATATTGCTTCTATCGTTCTGTACAGGCCCTCAAAGGTGACCTCGACATGTGTTAAACATAGGAAAATGAAAAAGTTAGGTTAAAAAGATTGTGGCAGAAAATTTTTTCGCTGTATAAGAGTCAGAACTCTGGAACCTTTTCAGAACCATTAAGGACATATTGTAGAGTGCAGCTATCTCCTCTGAAGCGATTCTGTTCAGTATTGGATTTTTGGCGAATTTTTAAAGTCAGACTTTTGGAAAATCGGCCATTTTTGGACCATGAAAAACAGGACCTACGGTACTCTTTTGCTTGTCCTGAACGATTGGCAAAAGCTACAGAAACGGCAAATAGATAGCTGCACTCTACGCATAAAACCACGTCTTATGAAAGTACTCGCATGTTTCTATCATCTACAGTAAGCTCAAAAACCTTGCCACAAAAACAGCAAATTTTGCTAAAAATGGCCATTTTTACATTTTCACATTCTTTTGATAATTTCTCACTCATTATGTGGTAAAAAATCACCAAACTTGGCAGATTAATTAATATATCTATGTCTGTCACATAATGTGGCCAAAACAAATTTGATCAATATTGAACATGCTACTGTGGCGGCACCTTTGATCTTTATAGGTGAAAAATGTCAGTTTTAAAATTTTTCCAAATATAGACAAATTGGGTATCAATCGATAGCTAATGGAACGAGGAGCAACGTTTCTCATACAACCATGGGTCTAAAATGTTGTCTGTGAAAGATAGAACGAGTTAAAGTTATAATGGGCAGTCCTGCAAGGTTAGGTCAGTGCAGCACTGAAGCATGCATTATGAACGCCTGGATAGCGGGCCTTGAGCCACGTCTGCACTTAAATATTACCTTAGTAAAGGCTTTAATTTGGTGTACCGGTTAACCCTGTTTTCGGTCGCGTTTGGTCTCCACGGTGTCCTTGCAGGGCTCATCACCAGAATTTTCAATTTTTCCGGCTTTGAACCTGAATAACTCTGTCACAGTTTGATTTCGAACGCTAATGTTTTAAGTTAGTTTTGAGAACATATGGGGGCATATTATGTGTGAAAATTAGCGAAATCCGTGACTATCGATTTTTGACCAAAGTGACCCCCCCCCCCAATAAGTGCGGATATGTAGGAAAGTCTGGCGGTCTGGGTGAGTAGGCTGCAAACGCGGAAGAAGTAACAAACAGTAGGTGCACGCCCCGTGCAGGTGTAGGAATAACGATTATCGTCTCGGAAGGCTAGAAGGCCGAAAAACAGAAACACAAGTGACAACTGGTTGTTCTTGTTTCATTGATGAGTGCACTTTATTTCAGTGATCTTGCTGTATATATAGAGCTTGCTTAGCAAAATAAGAATAGGAGTATATACATCAAGAAAATGAAGTAAACACAGGCTAGCAGGCGGATACGAAGAATGCAAGCATTAAGAATAAAGAAATAATGAAAAACACCTGCCTGAGCCTGCAGTCACTAAGGCAGAGCCTTAGTACGAAACAAGAGAGAGCCTTTGGGCTATTGATATACTTTGTTGTAGAAAGAAAGATGTGCTACTGAGAATACAAGTACCCTAAGTATGTTTGTTTATAATAATGTAATTTGTATTTGTTTGTTCGTTTGTTTAAACAGCTGTTTGTTGTTAACATTTCCGTAAATGTATCTTGTCTCTGACTGCAGGATCTGGATTCTAATTTATTTGTTTGCTTGTTTCTTTAGATAGAAAATATAATTTGGACGATTGTGTTAAAAGTTGGACTGATTTCTGTGGAGTTCCGTTTCATCCAAAATCACTTTATTCCAGTTGTTTCTTCGGGGACAAGTGGTGCGTGAGTAGTGATGAAACTGTGCTATCACCATTCGGTTAGTCCGAATGAAAATCGTGTAAATGGTTCTATTTATGCGTTTTATGCATAGGTTATTATGGGGCGCATGTAAGGGTTATCGGTGTCGCTAATCACGATGATCATCATCAGGCTGGACAACTTGTGCACCTCGTGAAACTATTTGAATTTTTAATGAAGAAGAATTGAACAAAACAACCTTCAACGTAGCCGACCAGACAACAGAAAACATAAGAAAGACGGTTTCTAGTGCAGTAGCTCTAAAAGTTTGTCCTCTTTGAAAAATTGAAAGTGTATTCACTATTTTTTCAGTGTACTCTAACTTTTTTCAGGGCTTGGCTATGTTGTTTGTGTCAATAACGCTTAGACTAAAAAAGTCCACCAAAAAGTTTAGACACCCAAAGTCAGACCAACCTTATTTAACAACATTTTTCGAGGCTCAACCGTGGGCCTCTTTTTCAGGCGATTCTTCACATCCTGCTGTCGTTCCTGGCAGATCAGCTAGCGGGGTATCTAATGCCGCGTAAGCAGAAAATATTCAAAGATGGGAAGAAACTGGGGTGGGGGGACCGGAGGACCGAAACTGCTGGTAGGGCTAGTGGGAGGCTGTTTTAATTTTCAGTTCTCTCTGTGATGTCATCGTATCCCCAGGGATCCGCGGACTTGTGCCTTTTTTTACTTTTATTTACCCTACTAATTAGGTTTAGATGATTAAGTAGCAGCTGTGTAAAGTTATGGTATTTCAAAAAACCGTATGCATTATACAAAGAAATTTAAATTTTCCCAAAATCTGTATACAGTCCCAATCTGCAAACTCCGGCGTTGGTAGATTTTATTGTAGCTAAATGGAAAGAGAAATTCCACCAGATTTCTAGAAAAATTGCGGAATGTGCTGTATTTTCGCAAATGACTCAGTGACCGTTTTGTTGCTGCTATAATGTTGCAAACTTTTGTATATATGTTAACTTAAACCATTTACAGAGTTGTTTTAGTGATAGACGAGACCTATTAAACGAGGGTGAGTCTAAAATGGAAAGTGGTGACATCTTTGATGAGATCGAGTCTAGAATTCGCTATTTTACAGAAGAATGTGATGTATTACAGGTTGGTGATCCTTCGCTGATATTTTGTTATTGTTTTTCCAAATCTCTGGGGCCACAGCTCACTAGCTAATGGGCAGAAACTTGTCACTGCGCACATATTCCGTGCCTAATTCCTGAAATAGCCGATTTCTAGAAATCGACAAGCACTTTTGCTCATTTCTAGAAATGGCCTTGACCCTTCATCATCATCATCATCATCATCATCATCATCATCATCATCATCATCATCATCATCGTTAGGGCCTGGCGGAGCGTATCCATATAGCCGGAGAACTCCGTTAGAGGCGTCCGGTACCCCTTAGGAAGTCCACAACTTCCCTTGGGGATTCCCAGAGGACAGCCAATCCGTTGCTGCGATCAAGGTGGAGCCACCGGAAGGTATCTTTGGCAGGGCACTCTAGAATCAGGTGTTCCAGGATTTCCTCGTCCTGGGGTCAGTCTGGGCAAAGAGGGGGATGGGTAGAGGGTGGGATTGACCCGGTGTCAATATTGCGCCAGCAATAAACATTTCCCAGATCTCAGTTGGGACAATATTGTTCGTTCTGATTTCAGGAGGCCGGCCTCTGATTCAGCCGGGACTGGTCCTTTTCCCGTTAGATTTCGAGCGTGGGTGAGACAGTCCTGAATTTGAATACCACTGCGACAGCTTTCCTCCGATGACAGCCACGGCTGTGTCATAGTCGACAGGGACAGCTTCCTGTCGCATCTTAGCACCGTTGCGGGCCAGATAGTCAGCTTGCTCGTTGCCGTAAATTCTGCAGTGATTGGGCACCCCGTTGGGGGGATGCCCCACACCCTCCCCCGTAGGAGAAAGCCAGATTGCGCAGAACGCAAGTTTAACATAGTTTCTTTTCCGGTATTTTAGTTGCTGTGGTTAAGTGCTGTCTGTATGTCTATTTTCAGGGATTTCACCTTTTATTTGATGCTCATAATGCCTTCTCTGGTCTCAGTCTGGGTACATTACATTACCTTCGAGAAGAATATTTCAAAAAGTCTTTTCTTGTATTTCCTCTGTTGCCTGTAGTGGTATGGTAGTACAAATTTTTGTTTTGTATTTCGCATGATTTTCGCGTATTTTCGAAAACCCTCATGATTTCTTTTTTCTTCCCTTGTTCCTATTTAATTATCCTATATTCGAACTGGGCTTGTTCTAGTAGGGGTGTGGGCCCCCATTATAAACACCCTTCCTCCCAAAAAATCGTCCCCTCCCCCAAAAGTGGGTGCTCCTTTTGGTACCAACTTTTGCCCTGAAAAAAATCGCTCTGAAGGCCAAATTTTCTAAAATTTTAAGGCTCCGCCGGTAGTTTTTAGTCGATTTTTGCCTATTTGAGCACTAATTACGCTTATTTTTGGCGACTACTATAAAAATAGCGCAATTTTTAGCATGTTTTTAGAAAATTATGGAAATTTCCCCCCCCCCCCAAGAACGACTCGCCCTCGAGGGGAGAGCCCCCAAAACCATTTCTTAGAATAAGCCCAGTTCGTATTGCGAGGTAAGTTGGTCGCCCTTCCCGATTCTCCCAACGTTCCTGGAGTCACCCCCTTACGTTGTAAGGTTTTGGAGAGAGATTCGGCATTGTGCTCAAGTTGAGTGCCCCACATTTCCTCCCATTTCTTTTTGTGAGCGAAAGCCTCAGCCAGCCGAGTTGAGCTAGCTTACACGCCGGAAAGCAAGATGAAGAAAGAAGTATCATCTGTATTTAGCTCTTCGTGATAAATATATATCATAGAGGTCGCGGCATGAAAGTGGTGTTTTTCCGGTTTCTCCTATTTGATTCTTGTATTGTACATAATGTTCGCCGCTTTCAAGTGATCTGCAGTGGTGGGTCAACCTAAAGGACTATAGGATCTTGTACTACCCTCTAAAGAATTTAAGAATCGCAACTTTTTTGCTCCGCAGCTGTGCCACAGCGCCACAGTGCCACAGTGGCGCCGCAAAATCGGCTCTGAGCGAAAAGTGACCTTTTTTGTGGTCGTCCTCAGGTCGAACGTTATGAACAGGAGCTGATTTCATTTTATATTCAGAAATTACATATATTAAACTATCGGTCCAGTTTCGTTTCAATATCACTTCTCTAGCGACGACAGTGACCGGTCAAAAACGGCAAAAATTCGAAAAATGGAAAATTAAAATTTCTCACTATCTGTTCAACTTTGAAAGCTCAAATCTTCCATGCGAAGGTGTTTTGGCACGGAGAATTGATTCCCGCAGTCAGTTTTACCGTCCGACCTACCATCTTGCTGGACTGGTTCCACTTTGCCCTTGGAAGGGTCAAGTCGGCAATCGCTTCCTGGAGGTCCATAGCAGGCTTTACTTAGCCTCTCAAAACTGTGTCTACAGGGATTTTCTGGTAAGCCCAGCTCATTTCCGGTGTTCGCTTTGCCGTCTGATCTACCCATTGGGCTGGGCTGGTTCCACTTTGCTGTTTGGAGGGTAGGGAGTCATGTCGTCAAAAACAAAATTTTTCAAAAGTG
Organism: Trissonchulus latispiculum; assembly: GCA_030248195.1. NCBI lineage: Eukaryota > Metazoa > Nematoda > Enoplea > Enoplida > Ironidae > Trissonchulus > Trissonchulus latispiculum. The sequence goes on along the minus strand of JASAND010021099.1, from coordinate 55,086 downwards.
GTCAAATGTTCGGTATCAAATGAAAAGCCTGAGCGAGCTGAGCAACTTTTGTCATAGAACTGCTTACCCAAAGCGGCTATAGAGTGCTGCCGTGCGTTGAGTTAGGGACATAATTTTAGGTCAAAAATGAACTTTTTCAAAAGTGGTCAAATTTGTGTCAAATGAAAGTCCCAAGCGAACTTAACAACTTTTGTCATGGAGCCACCCATGAAACTTGCTGTCCCCAATGACGCAACGTGCATATGACGCTTTTGTGTGTGTGTATATATATATGTATATATATATATATATATATATATATATATATATATATATCATAGGGGTCGCGGCAGCGACCCCTATAATATGTGTCAAAAGTCCCTGGAGACACCGTAAAATAAGCTGCGCAGAGGCTGCGCAAAATCCTGCGCAGATCCTGCGCAGATTTCATGCGCAAATTGTAGAGCACATCGAGTTTAGTATGTGTGCGAAGTTTCAGCCCCGTATCACTTTCCGTTAAAAAGTTGTTCTCCGGACCGGTTATGGCGGCGATGTTTTTTTTTCCGGTTTCTCCTATTTAATGGTCGTATTGTCCTGACTTTCCGCCTCTTTCACGTAATCTGCAGCGGAGGCCGGACCTAAAGGGGTATAGGGTCTGGTAGTACCCCATGCGCCATTTAAGAATCGCTACTTTTTTGCGCCGCAGGTGCGCCACAGCGCCGCAGCGGCGCCGCAAAGTCGGCTCAGAGCGAAAAATGACCATTTTTGTGGTCGCTGCGCAGCTCGAACGTTAAGAGCTGGAGCCGATTTCTTTTTATATTCAGAAACTACATATATTGAACTAACTAAATAGCTAAGTCTCGTTTCTCTATCACTTCCCATGCGACCACAGTGGCCGGTCAAAAATGGTGAAAATTCGAAAAATGAAAAATCGAAATTTCTCGCTGTGTATTCAACTTAGAAAGCTCAATTCTTTCATACAAAGGTTTTCTGGCACGGCGAATTGATTCCCGTAAACAGTTTTGCCGTCGGACCCACCCATATTGCTGGGCTGGTTCCACTTTGCTGTCGGGAGGGTCAAGTCGGTACCGACTTCCAAGAACACCATATAGGACTGTGCATAGCCTCTCAAAACTTTGTCCATAGGGGTTTTCTGGTGCGCCCAGCTCAGTTCCGGTGTCCGTTTTGCCGTCCGACCCACCCATTTTGCTGGGCTGGTTCCACTTTGCTGTCGGGAGGGTCAAGTCGGTACCGACTTCCAAGAACACCATATAGGACTGTGCATAGCCTCTCAAAACTTTGTCCATAGGGGTTTTCTGGTGCGCCCAGCTCATTTCCGGAGTCCGTTTTGCCGTCCGACCCACCCATTTTGCTGGACTGGCTCCACTTTGCTGTCGGGAGGGTCAAGTCGGTACCGACTTCCAAGAACACCATATAGGACTGTGCATAGCCTCTCAAAACTTTGTCCATAGGGGTTTTCTGGTGCGCCCAGCTCATTTCCGGAGTCCGTTTTGCCGTCCGACCCACCCATTTTGCTGGACTGGTTCCACTTTGCCGTTTGAATGGTAAATCGGGTAAGGGGTCAAGTGGTCAAAAATAAGATTTTTCAAAAGTGGTCAAATTTGGTACCAAATGAAAGCCCGCATCGAACTGAGCACTTTTGTCATAGAAGTGCGTACCTAAAGTGGCTGTAGAGGGCTGTGGTGGGGTGGGGTGGGGACTTAGGCGATTTTGGGTCAAAAATTAAAATTTTCAAAAGTGGTCAAATTTGGTACCAAATGAAAGCCCGCATCGAACTGAGCAACTTTTGTCATAGAAGTGCGTACCTAAAGTGGCTGTAGAGGCCTGTGGTGGGGTGGGGTGGGGACTTGATTTTGGGTCCCAAATAGAATTTTTTAAAAGTGGTCAAATTTCGAGTCAAATGAAGGCCCGCATCGAACTGAACAACTTTCGCCATAGAACCACCCACCCAAACTTGCTGTGTCGGATTTATATACTTGCTTTCTCAACCGGAATTTTAACGACAGACATAGGCCCAACACACATATTATCCCCTTTTGTGCGGAGCATTTTTGTTACTTGTATATATATATATATATATATATATATATATATATATATGCAGTAAAAATTGGTGTCACAAATTCCGCTCTGGTAACTCACTATAACACGCTTGAAGTATATAAAGCATAATATTTCAAAATCAGCAAGCTCGCCTGGAAAGCTGACGAATTTAGAACTTAAGACAATAAAGGTCAAATGCGGAGTGGAGCATGCGTACCCGCGAATATGGGTTGTTCAGCGAAGCTGGTCCATATTAGTGCGCTTTTAACCTAGTCCTCCTGGCATTTACAACCTGCCCCTCCCATATTGCATTTTTCATGCTCCATCGGAGCATTTTTATTCTTGTCCTATTTCATTTTTAAGGTTCTCAGTAAAACTTAAGCAAGAATGTTAAAGCTTTATGAAAGAAACTTTAAAAATTCCCCAATGATTACGTAACAGTCAACCAAGCCATAGAACAAAGAAGCTTGAAAAGTACCAATTACAAAGTACAAAGATTTTGGCAGAAAACCCTCATCCACTACAAATAAGAATATTTTAGAAAGTTGTAGAAAGTTATCTGTAGTTTGTTATAAGCCATGCTGTACTTCAGCAGCACTCTACTGCAGCGCAACCAGATGCAAACGTCAGTGCCAAAAAAGGAGACTTGTACGGCATGATTTCTAAGGCTATTCTGCACGTCCTGCAGAATTTCAGACGATTACAACATTTGTGTAGCTAGTTATAGGCCGTGCTGTACTTCAGCAGCACTCTTACTGCAGCGCAACTAGACGCAAACGTCACTGCCAAAAAAGGAGACTTATACGGCATGATTTCCAATGCTATTCTGCACGTGCCTGCAGGATTTCAGACGATTGCAACTTTTCTGTAGCTAGTTATAGGCCGTGCTGTACTTCAGCAGCACTCTACTGCAGGGCAACTAGACGCAAACGACACTGCCAAAAAAGGAGACTTTTACGGCATGATTTCCAATGCTATTCTGCACGTGCCTGCAGAATTTCAGACGATTGCAACATTTCTGTAGTTAGTTATAGGCCGTGCTGTACTTCTGCAGCACTCTACTACAGCGCAACCATATAGTAACATCGTAATAGGTATACGAAACCTATCTATAATAGTTTGTCATGTCCTAAACTATCTGTATGCCGAATTTCAAATGCCAGTGACAAATGAATAACTTGTTATCGACGGTGCTGTGTTTTAGGACTGCACATACAGCACGGTGGAAGCTAGAGAGTGCACCAACTAACATAGCTACAGTTCCCCCTTACTACAGACACAATTATCACCAAGTTTAATATGTTTAACGGTTTACAGTAAGTCTACAGACAGCGTGCTATGGTTGCTGCATAGCAGTACAGCAAGATAGCAGCACCGCACAGCGCTGCGACTATGCTCATCGTGTTCAGCGACCCCGATAACCCTTATATGCGTCCCACTATATGGCCCAAAACAGCATATTTAGGCCTATTTTTGACTATTTTCTGCGGAGTTGAGAAATTTTTCCAAAATGGCCATTTGGCCGGACCAACTTTGGGCCGGCCGCCTGAACGATCCCGGCCAGATATCGAAAATCGCCTCGGTTATGACACGCTACCCACCCCAAAGTTTCTTATGCAACAAGCCGCGTCTCTCTAGCTTGTTCCCTGGGCCCTGTAGCCGTGACACAAAATTGGCCTTTTTTGGCCATCTTAGCGGTCAGGCCACCTTTGGCCGGCGGCACAGGTGGCCGGCCGGGCCGGGCGGCGGAAAATTGTCCAAAAGGTACGTTAACACAAATACTACTCTCAGAAAAACCAAACTTCACCGGCTGAAACTGCCCATATCGTTCAGTTTGTGAATTAGACTAAAACGGCTTCCCCAAGCGTGACTTACACGGAAAAAAAACAAACGGACCTAACTTGTCCGGAAGCGAAAATTTTCAAAGTTGAAAATTTTGACCAAAACTTTTTTGATACGTGTTGTACTCGTCGTGCTGATTCCAACGATACCAAATTTGTCTATTTTGGTTGAGTATTTAGCTGGCACGGTGCTCGAACGGGTCTCTAAGGGCCGCGCTGCGCCTTTTACACCCATATTATATATAGGGGGAGCGCTATCGCGCCCCCCTATAATATTGAAATTCCTATTGTACAAAGAAATTTCTCTGTAACAAAACAATAAGTTTTCCCAAGCACACTTCAGTGAAATTTGAAATGAAATGCAGGTCTTTGTCCATATCAAGATTCTCTAGAGAGAACTGAAATATCACGTTTACCTGGCAAGTGCTAGGGAATTATGATATCTCTCTGACTTTCATTTTTACCTACAACATGTATATACAGCAGCGACCCCTATAATATGTGTGAAAGTGGCTGGAGACAGTGTAAAATAAGCTGCGCGAAATCCTGCGCAGATCCTGCACAGATTTCATGCGCAAATTGTAGAGCACATCGAGTTTAGTATATCTGTGAAGTTTCAGCCCCGTATCACTTACCGTTAAAAAGTTGCGCCCCGGACCGGTTATGGCGGCGATGTTTTTTTCCGGTTTCTCCTATTTGATGGTTGTATTGCACATAATGTTCGCCGCTTTCACGTGAACTGCAGCGGTGGGCCAACCTAAAGGGCTATAGGGTCTAGTAGTTCCCTCTAAAGAATTTAAGAATCACAACTTTTTTGCGCCGCAGCTGCGCCACAGCGCCGCAGCGGCGCCGCAAATTCGGCTCATAGCGAAAAGTGACCATTTTTGTGGTCGTCGCTCAGGTCGAACGTTACGAGCTGGAGCTGATTTCTTATTATATTCAGAAATTACATATATTGAAATAACGGTCCAGGTTGCGTCTCTCAATCACTTCCTTAGTGACCACAGTGACCTGTCAAAAATGGCGAAAATTCGAAAAATGAAAAATCGAAATTTCTCGCCATCTATTCAACTTTAAAAGCTCAGACCTCCCATACAATGGTTTTCTGGCACGGAGAATCGATTCCTGCAGTCAGTTTTACCGTCAGACTTACCCATCCTGCTGGGCTGGTTCCACTTTGCCGTCGGGAGGGTCAAGTCGGAAACCGCTTCCTGGAGGTCCATAGTACATAGGTTGTACCTGGCCTCTCAAAACTTTGTCTGTAGGGGTTTTCTGGTGCGCCCAGCTCATTCCCAGTATTCGTTTTGCCGTCCGACGTACCTATCTTGCTGGGCAGGTTCCAGTTTGCCGTTTTGAAGGGTCAGTGGGGCGGGGGGTCAAGTGGTCGAAAATAAAGTTTTTCAAAAGTGGTCAAATTTGGTATCAAATGAAAGTCCTAAGTGAGCTGAACAACTCTTGTCATAGAACTGCGCACTCAAAGTGGCTGTAGACTGCTGTGGTGGGGTGGGGTGGGGACTTATATAGGCGATTTTGGGTCAAAATAAAATTTTTCAAAAGTAGTCAAATTTGGTGTCAAATGAATGGTCTGAACGAGCTGAGCAACTTTTGTCATAGAACTGCGTACCCAAAGTGGCTGTAGAGTGCTGTCGTGGGGTGGGGGTGGGGACTTCGGTGATTTTGGGTCAAAACTAAACTTTTTCAGAAGTTGGCAAATTTGGTATCAAATGAAAGCCCTAAGTGAACTGAGCAACTTTTGACATGGAACCATCCACCAATAGTTGCTGTGCCAAATAACGTCACGTGCCTATGAAACTTTTGTCTTTACTTCTTCAACCGCAATTTAAAGGATACACGTATATATATATTTATAATTATTTATTATACGACACAGCCAACACACACTTATTATCCTCTTTTGTGCGGAGCATTTTTGTTACTTGTAGCAAGAGTACATAATACATAAGAGTATGACAAGCGTCATACGCTATGTATTATGAGCTCGCTACATCCGATGCGCGCTATCGGGTGACCCCCCCCCATAAATCAGACCCCCTCACGACCCCGCCCCTATACAGGTACGGGGTCCAAATGGGGGATCGGGCTCGTGCTTGTATATTTGTTCACATATGTGTAAATCATACAAGCTTAGACCCCGTACACAAATTGGGCCCTTGTCAAGCTTAACATGTAAATATACTAACATAGACCCCGACCCCCCGTTTGGACGCCGTACATGTATAGGGGGGGGGGGTCTGATTTATGGGGGGGGTCAGCCGATAGCGTGCAGAGGATGTAGCAGGCCTATAATACATAGCGTATGACGCTTGTCATACTCTTATGTATTATGTACTCTTGCTTGTAGGTATATGTACGTATTTGGTAAAATCCCACAACGCTTTCTCAAGAAATGGCTATGGATGCGTCTGGAGGACTGTATTTGTGATACTTGTATACAAATACACATAATTTGAAACTATATATATATATATATATACATACAAGAATAAAAATGCTCCGATGGAGCATGAAAAATGCAATATGGCAGGGTATTTTTTAGGGATTTTTTCCCGGGGGGGGGGGGGTTTCGGCCCCCCCCCCCGGGCCCGGGGGGGAAGAAATTTTCGGGGGGGGGAAGATTTTTTGCCAAAATGAGCCAAAAAATGGTATTTTTTGGCGTATTTTGCATGGTGAAACACAAAAAGTTCTCAAAAATGCCAGGATTTAAGGTATAAATAGCCATTTTTACGAAAAAATCTCCGGAAAAAAATTTGGAAAAATGTAGACCTCATTAAGGGGGCAGACCAAAATCCGGGGGGGGGCGATTTCGGGGGGGGAAGGCATTTTCGGGGGGGGAGGTCAATTTCGGGGGGGGGGCCCCCCCCCTGTAAAAAATACCCTGTATGGGTGACACTGGGTTTTAAGCGGACAGAGGACTAGGTTTTAAAACGTTAATATGGGAGGGGCAGGTTGTAAATGCCAGGAGGACTAGGTTAAAAGCGCACTAATATGGACCAGCTTCGCTGAACAACCCATATTCGCGGAAACTACCCGGACTGATGCCGGTGGCTGTTTACAAATACTACTCTCAGAAAAACCAAACTTCACCGGCTGAAAATGCCCATATCGTTCAGTTTGTGAGTTAGACTAAAACGGCTTCCCCAAGCGTGACTTACACGGAAAAAAAACAAACAGACCTAACTTGTCCGGAAGCGAAAATTTTCAAAGTTGAAAATTTTGACCAAAACTTTTTTGATACTTGTTGTACTCGTCGTGCTGATTCCAACGATACCAAATTTGTCTAGTTTGGTTGAGTATTTAGCTGGCACGGTGCTCGAACGGGTCTCTAAGGGCCGCGCTGAGCCTTTTACACCCATATTATAGGGGGAGCGCTATCGCGCCCCCCTATAATATACAGTCACTAGCGTAGCCAGACAAATATTTCGGAGGGGGCAAGCAAAAAATGCTCTGAAATTTCTACCGCAACTAAACAGTTTGGTGGAAATTTTCAAGCAAAATCTGGAGCTTTTTGAGATATTTTCGTTCTAAAAGTAGCGCCGCAGGCGAAAATTTTTCGAAATATTTATTCTCGCTGCTGGTACTCATTACAAATTTTTCTTTTGTCTCCGATTTCGGGGGGGCATGCCCCCCTCGCCCCCCCGGCTACGCGCCTGTATACAGTGGCGCACCCAGAGCTTTCTGACTGGTGTCCGTTCATTTCGTATACTGACATTTCGTATACTGACATTTCGTATACTGACATTCCGTATACTTACATTTCGTATACAAGACATTTGGTATAGCCATGGGGGGGAACCCACCCGCCTCCTGGACCCCGGGTTGGAGCTATGAGCTCCAAAACATAGCAGCAGAAAGCGCGACTCTTTTTTACCTACATATGCAAAGATCAAGTCATTTGGTTCACTCCTGCTCATTTTATGACATTTTGAAAATGACACCTACTTTTTGGTCCAACCACGCCAAAAGTTTGGACCGATGTAACTTTTGACTGGGTTGGGCTAGAAAAGTTTTGCAAATATCTGCAATGATGGCAAGTCTTCCTCTTTGCACACAGCCAAAATTAGATCGATCCGATCAGGCCCGCACCCAGGATTTTGAAAAGGGGGGGGGGGGGGTCCAAGGTCAAACGCACTATAGCATGGCACTATCGAGGACGCTGCATCATCCTATGGTGTCAGATTTAGATAATATTGCTTTCCTGGCTAGCTAGGGGCCAAAAACTCTGAAAGTGCCATTTCGGCACTGGAGGACCCAGGACAGACCCAATTGTGGATTTTAACAGCCAAATGAACGTAAAAAACCATTCTCTACACGATAGACTAATAAGTTTTATCAAATTACAGCAGGGCAATGCATGTGAGGGTGTGGCCGCACCTACAACCCAAACCCAAGCTACGCGTCAACACATAACATAAACCAAATAAAACTCGACACAACAAACAACAACCCATATGTAAGTGGCGGATTTACCTAACTGCGGCTGTTTCCCTAAATTTTTTATACATCGTTTTTAGCATTTTTCAAAAATTGCCCTATGTTTATATATGTGTTAAACTTTATGAAACCTGACCGTTTGATGCTGCATTTTCAATGGCACATGAAATCTCAAAAAAGGTACCTAGATCGGGTTTTTTGGTTTATACTAGCTAAAAAAGAGTTGAATTTTACACCGGAAGTGTCAGAATAGCGCTACGGCAATTTTTGAGACCTGTGAGGGGTGGGTTTTTTCACCTCGTTTGGGTTTTTCCCCCGCTACTTTTTGCATTATACCGGCCTAACGGTACAACCTAGAGAAGTGAAAATGGGCTTAAATGATAGTTCTAAGTACGCCAAGTACGATGGTATATAAAGTTCTCATCTAGTCCTTATAATAAAAAGGTTCCAGCCAAAATCCGAAAATGTGGGTTTTTCCCCCATGGCTATATATATATACTGAGTACTGACATTTGGTTTTGGTATACTACTTTTTATTTTTACTTGCCACAATATTTTACTGGTTGATAAGATGTGCAATAGAGCGAAGATATGTGATCATGTTTTCTCTGTTATTATAATTTTGAACAATTGCTTTGATTCTTTGATCCAGAATTTTATATTTCTTCTTTTCTTGGCGAATTCTGTTTCGGTTTTGGAAAATTCCATCCATCCGAGTTGATGAGTAAAAAATCTACAAGTGTATAACTAGTTCGTACCACCAATAATCTGGCGTTTTCCTTGGCAAAAATTTCTGGGGGGCTCGGATTTCTGGGGGGGGGGAGAAAAAATTTTCCGAAAAATGCCTAAAAATAGCTATTTTTTGCTGCTGAGCTAAAAAATTAACTATTTTTAACTTACATTTAAGCTTAAAATAGCTAAAAATGATGCTTAAAATAGGTAAAAATCCGGCGAAGCCGAAAAATTTTTAAAAATTTACCCTCAAAACCCTATTTTTCCGGGCACTTTAGACTTCTGGGGGGGAGGCCCGAATCCTGGAGGGGGGGGCGACCCAAGTCTGGGGGGAACGAATTTCTGGGGGGGGGCACACCCACCCGCCCCCTGTAGGAAAAAGCAGAATAATCGTACACACGTAGCTTAAGTTTAAAATAATTTTTCAATTTTTATTGTGTGTATACGAAAAAACTAAGCAACGCAACACAGCTATGATAAGACGTTGGTCTGGAGGGCGGCAGTCCCCAGCTAAAAGCTAGAACTCTTTTTAAAAAGTAACATCTCAGTTTGAAAATTCAACATATATCCGGATATCCGTATCCTCCTATTCGAACGTTTTTCGTTGCTTTGTCTGAACTGAAGTGTAAACGGATATCATGATATCCAGATATTTTTCTCTGGTCGGATACTATCCAGTTATAAAAATTATCCGGGTACCCGGCTATCCAGTGCCCATCACTAATACGCACATTGATATGCAGAAAAACCGTGATTTGAAAACATTGGCGGCTGATGTCTATATATTTATTATAACTCTTGCGTAAGCAGAAAAACGTATATAGTCAAGCGGGGAAAAACTCATTTTAATATGCGGGAAGAACCCACCTCCAGCCTGGGTTTACCGGTATGAGCTATATAGGATTTTAATAGCCTATCTTGAACTGGCATTTTTTTAGTGGGGGGGGGGGTGGGGGGCCCCCCACTTTTCGGCAAGCCCCCACCCACTTTTTTGGGGGTCGTCCAAAAGTGTCAAAAAATTAGGTTTTTGAGGTCAAATTTTCAAAAATTTTCTCAATTTTTAGCTAATTTATGGACTTATAAGCTCATTTTAAGCTTAAAAACAGCGAGTTTTTGCGTTTTTACCTTAAAAATGCTAATTTTTCGCTAAAACTTTCGGTATATTTTACATTTGGCTCGCCCCCCCCCACTTCCCCCTTCCTAGGGGGGGGGCGAAGCCCCCCCCACTTTCAAAACCCTAAAAAAATGCCAGTTGAAGAGCATCCAAAATAACTCTAGAGGGTGCATTATGGTCGCTCCCGCTGCTTCCCTGCAAATTTTTGGGGTATTTGAAGTTTTCGAAAATTTTGGCCCGTCCAAGTGCCGAACTTTGACAAACTTTGTCTGGCCACCCTGAACTACTGGAAAGACCTAGACCAAGACGGATTTTATGCATGTGTAGGGCATATGTTGCGGTTCATGATGATATATGCCAGACTGCTCTAACCCCTCCGGTGCAACCTGGGGGTGACCTAGAGTAGGTGGGGGAAAACCCATCGGCGGGGAAAAAACCCCTTCTACAAAATTGAATATTTTTGTAACCATTATTAGCAGGAAACCTTAAATACGTTAAACAGATATATACGTGTGTTTACTAGAGTATTAATTAAAATAGTATAGGTTTTACCTGGCTTCTTTCCATTATGTGTGGTCCAGGTGGTCAAAATCTGGAATGGTGCCATTTCAAGCCAAATTTTTCAAATTCGTCAAAAATTGCGAATTTTTCATAAAATAGGTCGGGTTTGGCTTTAAATACAATAAAACACGTTTTCTATATGGTAGTATGCTTAAACTTCCGAAAATAAGCAATTTTTAAAAATTTCCAAAATTTGCCTATGTTTATATACGTGTTAAACTACATAATTTTTCAAAATTCAATTTTTCCTGAAATTTTTCAAAAATGTTGGTATTTTTCGATGTAGACCTACTAAAAACAACCCGCCTCTTTCGAATGGCACCGTCAAATTTACACAAAAGACCAAGTTAATGTTGACAAAAACGATTGACTTGCACGACTATACAGCTGTGACATATATATCATAGGGGTCGCGGCAGCGACCCCTATAATATGTGTGAAAAGTGGCTGGAGACAGTGTAAAATAAGCTGCGCAAAATCCTGCGCAAATCCTGCGCAGATTTCATGCGCAAATTGTAGAGCACATCGAGTTTAGTATGTCTGTGAAGTTTCAGCCCCGTATCACTTACCGTTAAAAAGTTGCATCCCGGACCGGTTATGGCGGCGATGTTTTTTTCCGGTTTCTCCTATTTGATGGTTGTATCATAGGGGTCGCGGTAGCGACCCCTATAATATGAGTGAAAATGGTCGAATGACAGTGTAAAACAAGGCTGCGCAGAAGCTGCGCAGATTCCTGCGCAGATTATGTGCGCAAAAAATTGTACGTGTCGAGTTTAGTATATTTGCCAAGTTTCATCCCCGTACCACTTTCCGTTAAAAAGTTATGCCAAAAATCGCTTACGAGAGATGTTTTTTTCCGGTTTCTCGCTTTTGATGTCTCATAAGGGGGTTTTGTAGCTTGAATAACTACAGATAGAAAAATTTTTGCCTATGAAACCCATATATATTCTTGTAGTACAAATCAAAAATAAGAAAATAAGCTAGTTTTTATGCCTCCCAGGGTCGGAAAAAATTTTTGGCTGGTGTCCAAAGTCGGCCAAAGCGCTAAAATGGCCAAAAGTATGCTTCAAAGGCGCCTTAATAAGTCAGATTGGGCTATATATGGGGCAATACTGACTATATATATGGTTAAACAGTACACATATCGGGGTCGTTCAAATGCTATATGATTTTCCGTCTTCGTGCGTAATTTTTCGGTACTGGCCGGCCAAAGTTGGTGAATTTTGGGTCGAACTTTGAACTTAATTTTTTCGCTTATTTTGCTACATGGGTGGCTCAAATTTTGCATACAAAGGTTTTTTGGGACGGAGAATCGATTCCCGCTATCAGTTTTGCTGCCCGAGTAACCCAAGTTGCTGGGCTGGTTCCACTTGACCGTCTGAGGGGTCATGTCGGTAACCGCTTCCCGGAGGTCCATAGTAGGCTTTACTTTGCCTCTCCAAACTTTGTCTATAGGGGTTTTCTGGTGCGCCCAGCTCATTCCCGGTGTCCGTTTTGCCGTCTGACCCACCCATCTTGCTGTGCTGGTTCCACTTTGCCGACTGGAGGGTCCGGTCGGTACCGACTTCCGGGAACACCATATAGGACTGTACATAGCCTGACAAAACATTGTCTATAGGGGTTTTCTGGTGCGCCCAGCTCATTCCTGGCATGCTTTTTGCCGTCTGACCCACCCATCTTGCTGTGCTGGTTCCACTTTGCCATCTGGAGGGTCAGGTCGGTGGGAGGTCATGGGGTCAAAAATGAAAATTTTCAAAAGTGGTCAAATTTGGTATCAAATGAAAGCGCTAAGCGAGCTGAGCAACTTTTGTCATAGAACTGCATGCTCAAAGTGGCTGTAGAGTGCTGTGGTGGGGTGGGGTGGGGACTTAGGCGATTTTCTGTCAAAAATGAAATTTTTCAAAAGTGGTCAAATTTGGTACCAAATGAAAGCCCTAAGCGAGCTGAGCAACTTTTGTCATAGAACTGCATGCTCAAAGTGGCTGTAGAGTGCTGTGGTGGGGTGGGGTGGGAACTTAGGCGATTTTCTGTCAAAAATGAAATTTTTCAAAAGTGGTCAAATTTGGTACCAAATGAAAGCCCTGAGCGAGCTGAGCAACATTTGTCATAGAACTGCATGCTCAAAGTGGTTGTGGAGTGCTGTGGTTGGCTTGCTTGCTACTGTTGAAAGATATCTATACATACCTTCATGAGCATACATATATAAAATAATAGAAAACAAGAACAAAAAGTGCTCCTTCGTCGCATGTGAAATACATATGAGTGTTCGTAGGCAGGTTGTACATAAGCAAAAACTAGCCTGTAAAATACATATGAGTTCCGTAGGGAGGTTGTAAATTAAGGAAAACAAGTTGCAACCGCTTAACATATGAGCCTGTCCTACAACGAGGCTCATATTGGCGTTACAGTTCATTCCACATTAAAGCCTCATTAAAGAACCTCAGTTTCATTACGGAAAAATGAATAGACGTAATGGCCCAGAAGAAATGGACTGAACTGAACTACGACTGCTCAAGCTGAACTGTGCATGCAACCTGATGTTTCCTGAAACACTATGGCACACCTCTAATGCATTCTCGAAACACTTTTACATTATACACACGCAGAATGCGTTCCCACTTGGCTGTGAGTCAGGGCGCCTCATGGCGTACCGTATTGAGCATATGCACACTATAATGACTGATCAACATTATATATATGAAGGATAATTTGTAATGAAAAGCTTTATGCAGTATGTATTTATATAAAAGTAAAATATATATCTGCAAATTATTCGTATTATGACATACGCCAATATGAGCCTCGTTGTAGGACAGGCTCATATGTTAAGCGGTTGCAACTTGTTTTCCTTAATTTACAACCTCAACGCCACTCATATGCATTTTACAGGCTAGATTCCGTGTTTGTACAACCTGCCTGAGAGTACTCATATGTATGTTACATGCGACGAAGGAGCACTTTTTGTTCTTGTTGTACATAATGTTCGCCGCTTTCACGTGATCTGCAGCGGTGGGCCAACCTAGAGGGCTATGGGGTCTAGTAGTACCCTCTAAAGAATTTAAGAATCACAATTTTTTTGCGCCGCAGCTGCGCCACAGCGCCGCAGTGGCGCCGCAAAGTCGGCTCATAGCGAAAAGTGACCATTTTTGTGGTCGTCGCTCAGGTCGAACGTTACGAGCTGGAGCTGATTTCTTTTTATATTCAGAAATTACATATATTGAACTAACTAACGGTCCAGGTTGCGTTTCTCTATCACTTCGCTAGCGACCACAGTGGCCAAAAGCGACCGCGACCACAGCGACCAAAGATGGCGAAAATTCGAAAAATGAAAAATTGAAATTTCTCTATTTAACTCTCTATCTATTTAACTTTGAAAGCTCAAATCTTCCATACAATGGTTTTCTGGCACGGAGAATCGATTCCCGCAGTCAGTTCTACCGTCAGACCCACCCATCTTGCTGGGCTGATTCCACTTTGCCGTCGGGAGGGTCAAGTCGGAAACCGCTTCCTGGAGGTCCATAGTAGGCTCTACCTGGCCTCTCAAAACTTTGTCTATAGGGGTTTTCTGGTGTGCCCAGCTCATTCCCGGTATCCGTTTTGCCGTCCGACGTGTCTATATTGCTGGGCTGGTTCTACTTTACCGTCGGGAGGGTCAAGTCGGAAACCGCTTCCTGGAGGTCCATAGTAGGCTCTACCTGGCCTCTCAAAACTTTGTCTATAGGGGTTTTCTGGTGTGCCCAGCTCATTCCCGGTATTCGTTTTGCCGTCCGACGTACCTGTTTTGCTGGGCTGGTTCTACTTTGCCGTTTGAAGGGTCAGTCCTGTGGGGGGGCAAATGGTCGAAAATAAAGTTTTTCAAAAGTGGTCAAATTTGGTATCAAATGAAAGCCCTAAGTGAGCTGAGCAACTTTTGCCATAGAACTGCACACCCAAAGTGGCTGTAGAGTGCTGTGGTGGGTGGGGTGGGGACTTAGGCGATTTTCGGTGTCGGATTTATGCCTTTCTCAACCGGAATTTAAAGGATAGACATAGGCCCAACACACATATTATCCCCTTTTGTGCGGAGCATTTTTGTTACTTGTATATATATATAGTATCACTGTGCACTGTGATCGCATATACGGACCGCCTTGTTATGCCCGACTGACCTGATTGTGGGACTCATCAGGGGCTTACAATCAGGTTATTTTGCTTCTAAATTGACCACCCATTTTTAATAAAGAAACGTCGATTCGTCCCCTGGCGGTCAACTCCATTCATACGTGATGTTAAGCACATGCGCTTTACAAAGAATTAATGCCCACATATTATAAAACAGTAAAATATTCCCGAACGCCAAAAAGCGACGGGTATTCATAAGGTTCCGTCATCCATTATGAATGACAGCATTATTAATCTCCTTCGAATGAATGATTTTCATATGAAAACACATACGTATACGTACGTATAAACTCATAAGTCACTGCCGTAAAAACAAACACCTTTCAGTGTATTACATAAAAACTACTAATAAGATGCGCATCCGCACCGGCCCAAGACAACCTAGTGGGAGCAATCCTCAACCGTTTCAGATTGTCAAGGATAAAGCAAATTTACACAAAAGGCCAAGTTAATGTTCACAAAAACGATTGACTTGCACGACTATACAGCTGTGACATCTAGTATCACTGTGCACTGTGATCGCATATACGGACCGCCTTGTTATGCCCGACTGACCTGATTGTGGGACTCATCAGGGCTTACAATCAGGTTATTTTGCTTCGAAATTGACCACCCATTTTTAATAAAAAACGTTGAAAATTGTTCTGGCACGCTTCCAGCATGAAATCCGGGTGGGTTTTTTCCCGCATTGGGTTTTTCCCGATACGAAGAATTTTAATTTCTCCACAACGACACGGCCTAGCGAGACTAACTATATATACCTCATTCGAAAGCTTAGGGCAAACCCTAATTAAATATAGTATCAAAGTCGTGCTAGCCCAAACCAGTCGAAACTTCTGGTCCAAGAAAGAAAAAGTTGGTTTTTCCCGCTTGACTACGAAAAGTAAAAGCTAGCCACCCCACCCCGCCCCATATGCTACCCTCAAAACACACAAATAATGGTTAATTCGCGCCGAAGGCGCGAAAATTGTTGTTTTTTCTGCTTTCTCTCCTGTCTGCTTCTTAATTTTTCTGACCTTCGAAACCTAACGGGGGGCCGCCCCCCCTTGGGTGCGCCCCTGTGGATGTATATTTCTTGCAAAAAATAATTATCCTAAGTCCTAAGACGCTAAAATCTATTAAAGATAGCAAAACTTCATTGGGTGCGCCCCTGTACCCTGTATACATAATGTACATTAATATCAGGTCATATTGCGGGGCATGAGTGAAGCTTGACCCAAGAAAATTCTGAGAGAATTTATAATTTGGACGGAAATGTTCTGGAGGCGACCTGTACCCTAAGCATAAGTTAACGATTAATTAATTAACGTCAATTCTCTCAAAATTAACGGAAACTGTATATAAATTGTGTATCATAGGGGTCGCGGTAGCGACCCCTATAATATGAGTGAAAATGGTCGAATGACCGTGTAAAACAAGGCTGCGCAGATCCTGCGCAGATTATGTGCGCAAAAAATTGTACGTGTCGAGTTTGGTATGTTCCTGAAGTTTCATCTCCGTACCACTTTCCGTTAAAAAGTTATGCCAAAAATCGCTTACGAGAGTGATGTTTTTTCCGGTTCTCCGCTTTGACGTTTGGTAAGGGGGTTTTGTAGCTTTAATAACAACAGATAGAAAAATTTTTGCCTATGAAAACCATATATATTCTTGGAGTACGCAACAAAAATAAGCCGACAGGCTAGTTATTATGCCTCCCAGAGCCGGAAAAAATTTTTGGTGGGGGGGGCAAATTCGGCCAAAACGCTAAAATGGCCAAAAAGTATGCTTCAAAGGCGCCGTAATAAGTCAGACTGGGCTATATATGGGGCAATACTGCCTATATGGCTGAATAGGACACATATCAGGGTCGTTCAATTGCTATATGATTTTCCGGCCCTGAACGTAATTTTTGGGTACTGACCTGCCAAAGTTGGTGAATTTTGGTTCCAACTTTGACCTTAGTTTTTTCGCTTATTTTGCTACCTGGAAGGCTCAGATCTTGCGTGCATAGGTTTTTGCGGACGGAGAATCGATTCCCGCTATCAAGTTTGCTGCCCGACTGACCCAAGTTGCTGGGCTGGTTCCACTTTGCCGTCTGGAGGGTCATGTTGGCAACCGCTACCTGGAGGCCCATACTAGGCTCTACTTGGCCTCTCAAAACTTTCTCTATATTCTGGTGCGCCCAGCTCATTTCCGGTGTCCGTTTTGCCGCCCAACTCATCCATCTTGCTGGGATGGTTCCACTTTGCCGTCTGAAGGGTCATGTCGGCAACCGTTTCCTGGAGGTCCATACTAGGCTCTACTTGGACTCTCAAAACTTTCTCTATAGGGGTTTTCTGGTGCGCCCAGCTCATTTCCGGTGTCCGTTTTGCTGTATAACGCACCCATTTTGCTGGGCTGGCTCCACTTGACCGTCTGAGGGGTCAGGTCGGTAAGGGGTCAGGTGGTCCAAAATAAAATTTTTCAAAAGTGGTCAAATTTGGTGCCAAATGAAAGCCCTAAGTGAGCTGAGCGACTTTTGTCATAGAACTGCATGCTCAAAGTGGCTGTAGAGAGTGCTGTGGTTGGTCAAATTTGGTATCAAATGAAAGCCCTAAGCGAGCTGAGCGACTTTTGTCATAGAACTGCGTGCTCAAAGTGGCTGTAGAGTGCTGTGGTGGGGACGTAAGCGATTTTGGGTCAAATAGTATCTGCTTGCGCATGGTGATCGGAAATATATTATGTTGGTTCTTTTTTGCGCATACATATGTAAAAGAATGGAAAACAAGAACCGAAATGCTCCTTCGTCGCATGTAAAATACATATGAGTACTCTCAGGCAGGTTGTACAAACACGGAAACTAGCCTGTAAAATGCATATGAGTGGCGTTGAGGTTGTAAATTAAGGAAAACAAGTTGCAACGGCTTAACATATGAGCCTGTCCTACAACGAGGCTTATATTGGCGTCACAGTGCAGTCTTCTTAAAGATCATCAGGTCATCATATTAAAGAAAAAACGATAACATGTTAACATTGTGGCTTGAAAGATTTGGACAGAACGAAGTGAACTGCGACACCTCAAGTTTAACTGTACATGCAAGCTGATGTTTCCCGAAACACCATGGCACCTACTATTTCCGAAAGCACTATAGTACACCTACTGTATTCTCGGAACACTATGACACACTACTCTCACATACGTAGTGCTTTCCCCACATGGCTCTGAGTCAGAGCGCAAAGTGGCATGCCGTATAATGCGTATGTACAGTATAGTTTGTCTTAGCGACAAGATGTGTGAAGGACAATTTTGTAATGAAAATCTTTACGTGCTATTTATATGAAGGTCAAATATCGACAAATTATATTATGACATACGCCATTATGAGCCTCGTTGTAGGACAGGCTCATATGTTAAGCCGTTGCAACTTGTTTTCCTTAATTTACAACCTCAACGCCACTCATATGCATTTTACAGGCTAGTTTCCGTGTTTGTACAACCTGCCTGAGAGTACTCATGTATGTTACATCAGGGTTTTTTGGTTTCACGATTTACGCCAATGCTGCGTCCGGAAAAATTTTATTGCGTCAGGAACTGGGGTCACTGCGTCAAAAATAAAATTTATTTTTAAACAATTTAAGGGGGGGGGTCGCCGGGTACCAAATTTTATAGTCACCGATTTCGCTCATTTTCGGGTGTAATATACCCCCATATGTGTCCAAAAACTAGACACATTTTTAAAGTCCAGGGTCAATCCAGTTAAGAGATATTGCAGGTCAAATCCCTACAATTTAGCATCTACGCCACTATGCCTCGCTAAGGGCTTCGAAGACGTGTGCACATAGGATGACAAAAGACTACGGTATGGTCAATACATCAAATTGAAGCCTCTATCATGGGCTATTTATTGCTGTGCAAATGACAATGATACGTCAAGCAAAGAGCGAGAAACGGCGTTTGAACCATTTGATCAAGCTCCTTCCGACTGTTATTTACTTCAAACTTTAATGCGGCTTAACTTTCTCATAGTGCTTTGTAGAGACTTGGTGCAAGAAGATAAAATGTTCAGGACATCGAGAGCTTCAATTTGATATAAAATTTGGCTTTATTTGAAAAATTTGAAAATTTGCGATTTTTTGACTCTAGGCCTCCGTCATCTGACTAAGGCATGCATCCACAGTTAAACACCAGCAATTGCAGTTAAATTTAGCGCAAATCTTCCTTTCATATGTGCAAACTGGCACACCGAATTTGGTTGGAATAGCTCGGCTTTCACCCGACTTATGGACCATTTTATCCAAAAAATTGAGAAAATGACGTATTTTGAGGCAAAACGCCAACGCCTAACCAAAAGTATGAACTATCCACAAGTAGCAGCATGGATTTTGCGTATGGAAATGAACCTCTATTTGTGTACTGTGTAATATCTATACGCGAAATCTGTCAAAACGGTAGTTCAGGCCACGACGAAACATTTCTTTGGTGACGTTTTTAAGTCAAATTTGTGCAAAAACCGGCTTCCAACTTTAAAATTTTTAGAAAATCGCTGAGCTAACACAAAAATACCTCATATAGATATTAACACGCTACCTAGTCCAGATTAACATTTTGCCCAGCTATAGCTCGTTTACTCTTGCACAGCGCTCAAACTTTTGGTTACCGAAATTTTCCTAACTTTTTCATTTTCCTATGTTTAACACATGTCGAGGTCACCTTTGGAGGACTATTGTGAATGATAGGAAATTTTGCAACAAACGCAACTGTCTTGTTTTGGGACCCATGGGAACTAAAAATATTAAATTGAGAAAAATCGGTGATGGTCGAAAATTCGCGACCCCCCCCCCTTAATACGTATTTTAAACATTATTTTAATGTGTAACCAATATTTAACTATTTAACCATCAATACACAGCATTAAACACATCTTCCGCATGTTTTTCAAATTTTGCATCGTTAAAGCCGACTTTAATGTGTGAAGAATTAAGATCTAGAGAAAGAACCAACACGGGGGGTCTGGGGGCTCCGCCCCCCAGAAGTTGAAGAATTTTCGCAATTAAGACTTTCCCAGGAATTAATTTAGAGCATTTTCGCTACCAGTTGATGTGGTATTAAGTATGGCCGGTTATTGCAATATTTTTAAGTGCTACATCTGCAAGACTTGCAAGCTGTTGCCGCTGCTACATGCGCCCTTATATTCAATGATTAAATAAAATATTAGTTTGTCAGTCATCTTAGCACTCAGCAACAAGTAAGAAGGCAGACATGCGGGTGCGCCCCCAGCAGAAAATTTTTAGAAATATCACGTTTGAAACACAATTTTTCCAGCAAGTTTGCACAATTTTTCCTCTAGTTTAAGTTCAAATCCAGCTGCGCCAGGCTTGCGTCAGGGCTAATTTCATTTGCGTCACACGAAAAAAATTTGCGCCATGACGCAGTCCCTGACGCAATAAAACCATGTTTTACATTTTTGGTTCTTGTTAAAACTCAAAATTTGCAACAAACATTCCTTCGTAATTTTGTTTCCGTCGTCAAAGCTATTGTTCATGTCTGTAAACGGCGTTAGTTTTGATCAAAATTCTTTTTGCTAGATTCTGCTTTTGAGAAGTTTTGATACACCGCTGATCGAACTGTAAAGGAGCTTTTTTGAAAACAGAGATGCGACAGCAACATTCAAGGCCGCACCCAGGGGGGGTTCAAGGGGTCTAGACCCCCCTTTTGGGATGACAAAATGGAAAATTTTTGCTATTTTTAATGCAAAAACAGCTATTTTTAAAAAATTTTCGCGCCTTCGTACGTCCAATGTACTGTTTTTTGGCAAAAATGCAAAAATTCTTCAACTTCTGGGGAGGCTCCGCCCCCCAGACCCCCCGTTGCGTTTTACCTTGGACCCCCTCCTTTTCAAAATCCTGGGTGCGGGCCTGGCAACTTTACCGCGAATATTTAAGTGTACGTCAGAAAATGTTCTCATAAGAGATGCGAAGAAATTCGTATATATATAGGTTTTTATTTGAAAATGTACATATGTTTCTGCCCTGATGTTTTATGGTTCATATTTTGGGATTTGTGTATTATCATAGGGGTCGCGGCAGCGACCCCTATAATATGTGTGAAAAGTGGCTGGAGACAGTGTAAAATAAGCTGCGCAGAAGCTGCGCAAAATCCTGCGCAGATCCTGCGCAGATTTCATGCGCAAATTGTAGAGCACATCGAGTTTAGTATGTCTGTGAAGTTTCAGCCCCGTATCACTTACCGTTAAAAAGTTGCACCCCGGACCGGTTATGGCGGCGATGTTTTTTTTCCGGTTTCTCCTATTTGATGTTTGTATTGTACATAATGTTCGCCGCTTTCACGTGATCTGCAGCGGTGGGCCAACCTAAAGGGCTATGGGGTCTAGTAGTACCCTCTAAAGAATTTAAGAATCACAACTTTTTTTGCGCCGCAGCTGCGCCAAGCGCCGCAGTGGCGCCGCAAAGTCGGCTCATAGCGAAAAGTGACCATTTTTGTGGTCGTCGCTCAGGTCGAACGTTACGAGCTGGAGCTGATTTCTTTTATATTCAGAAATTACATATATTGAACTAACTAACGGTCCAGTTGCATGTCTCTATCTTTTCCGCAGCGACCACAGTGGCCCGTCAAAAATGGCGAAAATTCGAAAAATGAAAAATCGAAATTTCTCGCTGTCTATTCAACTTTGAAAGCTCAAATCTTCCATACAATGGTTTTCTGGCACGGCGAATCGATTCCCGCAGTCAGTTTTACCGTCAGACCCACCCATCTTGCTGGGCTGGTTCCACTTTGCCGTCGGGAGGGTCAAGTCGGAAACCGCTTCCTGGAGGTCCATAGTAGGCTCTACCTGGCCTCTCAAAACTTTGTTATAGGGGTTTTCTGGTGTGCCCAGCTCATTCCCGGTATCCGTTTTGCCGTCCGACGTGTCTATATTGCTAGCTGGTTCCACTTTGCCGTCTGGAGGGTCATGTCGGAAACCGCTTCCTGGAGGTCCATAGTAGGCTCTACCTGGCCTCTCAAAACTTTGTCTATGGGGTTTTCTGGTGTGCCCAGCTCATTCCCGGTATCCGTTTTGCCGTCCGACGTACCTATTTTGCTGGGCTGGTTCCACTTTGCCGTTTGAAGGGTCAGTCGGGTGGGGGGTCAAGTGGTCGAAAATAAAATTTTTCAAAAGTGGTCAAATTTGGTACCAAATGAAAGCCCTAAGCGAGCTGAGCAACTTTTGTCATAGAACTGCATGCTCAAAGTGGCTGTAGAGTGCTGTGGTGGGGTGGGGTGGGGACTTAGGCGATTTTCGGTCAAAAATGAAAGTTTTCAAAAGTGGTCAAATTTGGTACCAAATGAAAGCCCTAAGCGAGCTGAGCAACTTTTGTCATAGAACCGCATGCTCAAAGTGGCTGTAGAGTGCTGTGGTGGGGTGGGGTGGGGACTTAGGCGATTTTCGGTCAAAAATGAAAGTTTTCAAAAGTGGTCAAATTTGGTACCAAATGAAAGCCCTAAGCGAGCTGAGCAACTTTTGTCATAGAACCGCATGCTCAAAGTGGCTGTAGAGTGCTGTGGTGGGTTGGTGTGGGGACTAGGCGATTTTCGGTCAAAAATGAAAGTTTTCAAAAGTGGTCAAATTTGGTACCAAATGAAAGCCCTAAGCGAGCTGAGCAACTTTTGTCATAGAACCGCATGCTCAAAGTGGCTGTAGAGTGCTGTGGTGGGGTGGGGGTGGGGACTTAGGCGATTTTCGGTCAAAAATGAAAGTTTTCAAAAGTGGTCAAATTTGGTACCAAATGAAAGCCCTAAGCGAGCTGAGCAACTTTTGTCATAGAACCGCATGCTCAAAGTGGCTGTAGAGTGCTGTGGTGGGGTGAGGTGGGGACTTAGGCGATTTTGGGTCAAAAGTAAAATTTTTCAAAAGTAATCAATTTTGGTACCAAATGAAAGCCCGCATCGAACTGAGCAACTTTTGTCATAGAACCGCATGCTCAAAGTGGCTGTAGAGTGCTGTGGTGGGGTGGGGTGGGGACTTAGGCGA
Source organism: Trissonchulus latispiculum (assembly GCA_030248195.1). NCBI lineage: Eukaryota > Metazoa > Nematoda > Enoplea > Enoplida > Ironidae > Trissonchulus > Trissonchulus latispiculum. Next base: position 32,194 of record JASAND010021099.1, on the reverse strand, counting down.
TTTTCGGTCAAAAATGAAAGTTTTCAAAAGTGGTCAAATTTGGTACCAAATGAAAGCCCTAAGTGAGCTGAGCAACTTTTGCGGTGTCGGATTTATGCCTTTCTCAACCAGCATATAAAGGATAGACATAGGCCCAACACACATATTATCCCCTTTTGTGCGGAGCATTTTTGTTACTTGTGTATATATATTATATATATTTCAACTTTGTTCCAGGCTGATGGAGTTTGCAGGAATCCTCGTTTTATGCATGCCACCTGCACTTTAGTGGTAGGTTTCCTTTGGTTCACAGTTTAGTTTCTGTGGATTTAGTCAAAGCACTGGCATTTTTTAGAGTTTTGAAAGTTGGAGAGGGAAGTGGGGGGACTTCCGAAAAGTGGGGGGGACGTGCCAAAGATATAAATACGTATACCTAAGTTTTTAGATTACCTAAACAAAAGATTACCCTTTTTAAGGTAAAAACGCAAAGAAATTAAAGTCCATAAATTGAGAAAATTTTTGACCTCAAAAACTTAATTTTTGACACTTTTGGGCGACCCCCAAAAAGTGGGGGGAGGGCTCCGAAAAGTGGAGGGGGAACCGAAAAGGGGGGCACTAAAATGCCAGGCGGCTACGGTAACCACTCTCTATTGGACTGTGAACGCTAGCCTTGGTTATAATATTTTAGTTATGTTGTGTTGTTCGGAGAAGACGTCAAGACGCTGTCTATTCATGTTCCTGAGCAAATACGTACGTATTAAGACAAAAGCGCATTCAGAGTAATTATATACATACGGGCCCCCCCACACTAACCACAGTTTTCCTTGCGCTTACAAGCATTAAGGGAATGTGCTGTTAGGGCATGCAGCTCTAGGTGATTAAGGGTTCATTTTCTGCTCCTTGATTTGCTCTTGTTTGCTGTTAAGTGTGCCCTGGTGCGTATATACTTAAATTTTGCATATATACATTATATATCCTGTTGTCGTAAAAATTTGCAGGGTTCTTTGGTTCGTGTGAAGACGAAAGATGGAAAAACATTTGAAGGAATATTTCGTGCTTATTCGGATAAGGTATATACGGTAACTGTATTTTTGTTCTCATAATTAGCTGTTGTGTTTCGTATTTATATAAACAGGCAGGAATTTGTCACAGAAGTGATTGAGGAGTTACCGACGCACCCAGTCAAAGTTCAATGAACAAATTGCCTCAAGCAAATTCTGAAAATGAAAGGTGTAGTTGTTGCAATTTCTGTATCAGCAACATAAGACCTATCCCTCAGGGACTGATATCCATGGAGGAGCTAGAGGATTAAGATTATATACATTATTGCATTATGAACAAGTTTTTTGTTTTTATAAAGAAAACTACCTACTTGAACGAATCCCAATTTTCAGAGAAGACCCCTCTTTGCCTAAAAATATTTTCTACAGACTTCAACTGAAAGGAATTAAAGAGTTGAAGAAGGATTTGATTGCCAAACAAAAACTGACTTCAGCTCGGAGGCCCAGGAGTCCCTGGAGGACGGCTCCCTTCACAAAATTCTAGATCCGCCCCTGGCCTAGCCTAGATAATCTAGGAGACACCGTCTGTAAGCTGAGTTTGCAGGTTTTTCGAATTAAGTTTCAAGGAGCTCCAAATTAAATAGCCAAACTAAACCATGGTTGGTTAAACAGTCGCACCAGTAGGATGAATGTGGAGACCACCGGAAAGAATTACAAGTTCAATTTTTGAGAGCTGTTTCCAGGGATTCGACTAAGTGAGTTCACTTCACTAAAATTCACTAAAGATCTAGTGACCGTGGGACTAGATTTTTTGCACAGACAAAACCGTCCGTTTTTACCCCTGTTCCATATTTTGTAATGTTATTGCGCTTCTTTCTAGAAATTTTTGAAGATTTATTTCATATAAGCTTTTTAAAGTTCGAGGTTGCTTTGGAGCTTGTGCATGAAGTGAATGATGATGAAACAATGTGTCCCTCATTAAAAGATATAATGGAGAAGATGATTATTTCACATAAGGATATAGTTACTGTTACGACAACAACGGATATAGATGCTGTCATTAGGCGTATGTTTATTTTATTTTGTCTATATAGTCCTTTGGTTGCGAAGTGTGTTACAGATCCAGATACGTAATCATTGGCTTCGGTCCTGAATGAAAAAGGACTTTTATTTTAACTTAATTATTCTAATTTGCCTACTTATCTTTGGCAAGGTTTTTCAAAATGCGATCCGTGTGAATTTTAATTTAACATATGACGTCCCTATTAGGTAGAGCGCTAGCGTGCACTGCCTGATTTTGTTTGCGGCTGTGTAACATTTCTGTACATATCGTTATCGTTGTCCGAATAAAAAATTTAAAAGTTCCGATTTTGTCCCATTTTCAAAATGGAATGGAAATCGTGAGTTGCTTATTCCGGAACTAAATTAGCTATAATTTTATATAATTGTTTGCGTAGGGCCGTAGGTCTATATCAATGGGCACAGTTGGAACGAATCGGAGAAGGTATTATTAGTCGACCCAAGTAGCAAAGACGTGCAAACACAAGAGACATCAATCAATTTTTGGTGGTTTCTAACAGCCGAAGTTAGCGGTCTAATGCTTATGTTTACAATTATTTAAAGTTATCAATGATGTCAAAACCGAACGTGCATTTGATTTTTCAGTTTTATACTCGTTGTATCTGTTGTATATATTTTGTCTTGAATATGTTATAGAAGGATTTGCAACAGATACAGAAATAGGTCGTCATAATGGTGACTTTGGCACAAAAGAGTTGGAAGTTTGGGAGCCTGAAGTTGACGATGAACATCATTTACTTGAGGGGCACAGCGAGGTACTTGCGCATACTAGTTATATGCAGTGTTTAGAGTAAACTGTTAATAGGATTCCTTCTGAGTTTGATTAAATTTTGATATTTTGAACAGTTTTCCGAAAATACGTATCCTCGTATTGAAAAATGTTTGAAAGCATGCTTTTCTCTCTACCGCTGCAAAGTTTCTGACGGTCTTGGGGGATTTATATGGATGTACATTATACACGTTCTGTTGGTTAATTTAATTTTTGTTTGACTATTTTAGCTTTTGAGATAATAATAATAATAATAGTACGATGATTGTTCTGTTTAGATGGGCTGGTCAGCAGAAGATATGTTTCAGCGCAATCAAACACAGTTTGGTATAGTCTCTGACTACGACGATGATTTAGCACAATATTCAACGTATGCAAGTTTGCCCGCTGAATTCTTTATGCCAGTTTTTGCTACCTATTGTCTGGGCTTATTCTAGGGAATTTTTCTTGGGGGGCTCTTTGGGGGATCCCTCGGGGGGGGGGGGAGTCATTCTGGGTTGGATTTTTCAAAATTTTTCTAAAAAATATGTTAAAAATTGCGCTATCTTTATAGTAATCGCTAAAAAGTTCGTTTTTACTGCAAAAATAGCGCTTAAACAGGTAAAAATCGACTAAAAATCTCCGGCGATGCCGCAAATTTTTGAGAATTTGACCTGAGCGATTTTTTTAGGGCTAAAGTTGGTACCAAAAGGGCACTTACTTTTGGGGGGAGGGTGTTTATGGAGAGGGCACTAGAATAAGCCCAGATTGTTTCTGCATACGGAGCCTATTGATTTTTGCTTTCATTCTATTTGGCATTTGCATACGAAAGAATATGATATAGGAGTGTTACAGCTGGCAGGCTCTGTGTTTACTTGTGTAAGCTCGAGAAAACAACTCCTGCGGGTGTCTAATTTGTGTCTGCTTCGAGCTTCATAGAACGCAAGGATAGCGTGCGAATTTGTTTGAAGCGAGCATGCTGATATAAGGAATCAACCGTTTCTCGAACAGAGCATGAACCTGCAGCTTATAACAATGAGCCTGTTAGCTTTCACACGCCTTAGTATGCTCTCTTGGTATTACAGAGTGCACGTTAATCATGAAGATAGTCCGGATTATGCTGTTCGTGCGGCCAAGGCTGCACAGATTGCTCGTGAGATTGAAAACAGTCCCGCCTACAAACGAAATATCGGCCTGGAAAATGAGGACGATGAGGTGGATATTGTGGATCGTCGAAGTAGCTCGTCGGGTGGCGGCGGTCGCGGCGGCGGTGGCAGTGGAAATTATTATTCAAACGATGGAGCTTCAGAAAGTGGTGGTAGTGATGGAAAGTTAGTGTTCTGTTTTTCTACGACGTAAATTGAAAATATCTTCGAATTTCCTTTGTAATTTTTTATTATCTGTGTGTTTCGATCTCCACTGCTGGTAGTGCTTGGGCCAAAGTTTGAGCTTCTGTTTCAATTTATGTATAATAGACATTCCACATAGACAAGTCAGCTTAAGACCTTTCGACTTGTCAGAGACATTATTTTGTCTACCTCGTAATTTTGTTGTCTATGCTTCAAGTTGCATATTTTCTGTCTCACTTGCAGATATATTCCTCCCAATCGTCGGAATCGTGGTCCAGATCGAGGCGGTCTGGGCGGGGGTCGTGGCGGTGGTGGTGGCGGTGGTGGTTGGCATCAGCGCAGAGGCGGCGGCGACAACTATAACGGCGGTGGACCGCCACAGTCACGTGACCAGCAGCGTGGAAGCGGCGGCGCCCAGGGGCCTGGGGATCGCTATCAGCGTCATCCCCAGCAACGTGGCGCTGGAAACGCACCCACTTCCTATCATCACCATCACCATCAGTCTTCTGGTGGCGATGGTGGTGGCTATCATGGACCACCGTCTCGTGGTCGTGGAGGATCTCATTACTATGCCAAAAGCAGCCCGCCGCCTCGTTCCTATCCCTCCCAGCAGCCGCAGCCACAACAACAACAACAGCAACAACGATCTAGTCCTCCGGTGGTGACAACTTCTCCCTGCACAACGCCGTTGTCCGATACGGCTCAGCCGCCGCCTCCCCAGCCACAGCGGTCTGCAGCTCTGTCAACGTCTAGCAGTTCTCCTACAGACTTGGGTATATCCTTTGGCACGCAGGAAAATCCCTCTGGTGTGTATTGTGGTAGATTGAAATTTGTAATCTTTTAATTTTTTAATAATAGTGTTTAGCTAGCTATCTGTTGTTTCCTCTGACCATTTTTGTCTTATCTTTTCGTTTTCAAACACATATTGGTATAAAGCCGAATTGCGGTTGAAAATAAAATACTTTGTGGTAGCCAAATTTGCTGTGAAAATAGAATTTCTATGGTTCTGATTGGAGTGGCTAGTTCTTTTAGAATGGATCCAACCTCACAGTAAGAAGTCGAATAAACAGCATCATCAAACACCCTCCACGTCGGCAGATCACGAATGGACGGGCGGAGGTGGCAATCGTGGCGCTCCCTCGCAGGAGTCCAATCAGCCACAGACTCAACATCAACATCAGCTCTATAGTACTGGCCCGCCTTCTAGAAAGTCATCGGTTAAAGGTGCTTGTTTGCAATAAACTGAAAGATTGTGTGGAGGTTCTTGTTTAGGTTTAACCACAGGTTCATAGGATAAACTTAAATGTTGTGCATAGATTACTTTGTGCTAGCTATTTACTAATCTGTGTTCATTATGTCTTTATGAAGTGAGGTTTGATTGAAGTCTCGTGATGTTTGTGAGGATATTTTTCACCGGGAAGGAGGCCTCGGATTACCTAAATGTTTGCCAAAACTTAACCAATTTTTCCGAACTGTCTGTTTCCAAATTTTTAAAACTGCCCGTTTCCCTTAGATTTTGTTTGAGAATACCATGTATAGTCAAGCGGGAAAAAACCCACTTTTCAGATTTTTGGCCAGAACTTTTTACTGGTTTAAGATATTGAAATACTGACTATATATACAGGCTGCTAGGCCTAGTCGTAAGCTTTCTTATGAGCTATAGAACACCTCTCTAGGGTGCGCCGTTAGTGAGAAAAAATGTCCCAAACTGGCGGGAAAAAACCCAATGCGGGAAAAAACCCATATGCGGGAAAAAACCCACCCCGAAGATTTTTTGGCAAGTTGCCAGGAGCATTTCTAACCGTTCCAAATGAAAGAGCGGGTTGTTTTTAGTACAACTGCATCAAAATATATTAGTTTTTGTTGAAAAATTGAGGTCATAGTGACTTTTGAAAATTTGGTATGTTTAACACATAAACAAGCAAATTTTGGAAATTTTTTAAAATTGTGTATTTTCGTCAGTTTAAGCATCCTATCGTGTAGAAAACGTGTTTTTCCTGTATTTAGAGCCAAACTAGGCCCATTTTAGGCAAAAATAAGCGTTTTTGGCCAAATTTGAAATTTTGGCTTGAAATGGCACCATGTCCGCTTTTGACCCCCTGGACCTCCCATAACAGATCGAACCCAGGTAAAACCTATACCAATTTAATCTATAGGCTCTATTAAACAAATGTATGTATTCGTTTGACCTTTCCTGCTAATGCTTAGAAAAATTTTCAGTTTTGAAACGTGGGTTTTTTCCCGCATGTGGGTTTTTTCCCGCCAACTCTAGGTCACCCCCAGGTCGCACCGGAGGGGTTAGAGCAGTGTGGCATATATCATCATGATGCTTTACAGATGCCCTACACATACATACAATCCGCTTTGGTCTAAGTCTTTCCAGTAGTTCAGGGTGGCCATGCAAAGTTTGCCAAATTTCGGTACTTGGACGGACCAAAATTTTCGAAAATTTCAAAGTCCCAAAAAATTTGCTGGGAAGCAGTGGGAGCGACAATAATACACCCTCCAGGGTTATTTTGGATGCTCTTCAAGATAGGCTATTAATATCCTAGATAGCTCATACCGGTAAGCCCACACTGGGGGTGGGTTTTTTCCCGCATTGGCGAGTGGGTTTTTTTCCCGCCCGACTATAAAGTGTTAGCCAAAATTCAATAATTTTGAGGAATTTTTAGTTTCTCCATGCAAAATATTCCAAAAATAACACTTTTTGGCTGTGCTTTATCGCCATTCCTCTGTCTTTGTCCCCTCCGGCCCATCCCCTCTTCTCCTGAGAAAATTCCTACAAATGCCTTGTATCTACTCCATTATTGTCGTGATTGTTTGTGCGATTTGACTATCAACATTTATTCAAATGTCATGAATCAGAGCTTCGAAAGTTAAAATTGTATGTTTAGGTACCAGAAGCGTGGAACAGTTGAAGGAGTTTCATAAAAGTTTTCATTTGGACTCTGGTCCGCGTGCTGGTGGTGGTGGGAGTGGGGGACCGCCGCCTCCTCCTCCTCCTCCTCCAAACTCCTCTGCTCTGGCCACGTCTCACCCGCCACCCTCCTCCACTCACTACTCACCCAATCCGCCTACAGCTCAACCAGCCCCTCTGATCCCTCCCTCTAGTTCAGTTCGTCAGGCTCAGGCCCAAGCCCAAGCCCAAGCCCAGGCAGCTCAGGCATTGGCAGCCGCTGGGCATCCAGGTGCTCCGCCGCTGACGCCGCGTGGACTGGGACCCGCAGCGGCACATCATTCCGCCGAAGCAATGCAACAGCAGCAGCAGCAGCAACAACAGCAACAACAACAACAACAGTTGCACCAGCAGTCACAACAACAACAACAGCAACAATTAGCGCACGCGACTATTCCAACTCATGTTCCACCATCAGCCATGACCACCGCAGTTCCTCCTCCTCAGATTGTGCCTACTGGCTCAGCTGGACAGTCGGCAACGACGGGGGCTCCTCCAGTTTCCCAGGTGCCGCCTCCGCCCCCTCCACCGGCGGCTATGCCAAACAGTATGGCACAGCAACAGCCGCAGCAGCATACATCTACTGTCTCTATGCCACCTCCACTCTCTAGTCCGGTCAAGATGACTGCTCCACCGGTCTGCACCCTGCCGCCTACATCGTCGGCTGTGCCTGTACCTGTCAGTGGAGTACAGATGCTCCCACCGCCAAATGCCCAACAGTCACAGCAGCCACCACAGCAGCCCCTGATTCCAGCTCACGGCATGAATCCGGCTGCAGCGGTAGCGGCTGCTGCTGTGGCTGCGGCACAGCAACAGCAACAGCAGGTCGTTGTGGCATCGCAGGCACAGCTGCAGCAGCAGCAACAGATTCTGGCTGCAGCAGTGGCACATCAGCAACAGCTGCAACAGCAACATCAGCAGCAGATGATTCATCATCTTCAGCAACAGCATCAGCAGCAGCAACAACAACAACAGCATCAGCAGCTGCCTCAGCAACAACCACAGCAGCCAAATATTGTTGTGCTGCAGGCTCGTCCATCCATGCCACAGCAACAGCAGCATCCTGGAATGCAGCCTGGGGTTCCCATTTCCCAGCAACAGCAGCTGGTTGGTGTTGTTCAACAGCCGCAGCCGCAACCGCCTCCTCAGCAGCCACCACGGCAACAGTCAATAGAGAGCCCTCCTGTGGCTGCACCTCCGACAACTCCAGGTGGTTCGGCTCAGTCTGCGCAGCAACAGCAGCAGCAACATCATACATCTCAAGAGTCACTAACAGAGTACGTTATCAGTTTTGTTTGCCGTTGCAAATACTCAGATAATTGAAGTAGAAGTCTACACGTTTCAATTTGCAATTTAGGTGAAATTGGTAAACTATCTACCGAAAAGTCATCTTTTACTTTATAGCGAGTATTGAGAAAGTATCCCTGAAATGTTGGTTGTGAGTTCGCTATATGTTGTCACACTTCACCAAAATAGCACTTAGCTAGGAGCTTTACTCTCGATGTTGACTGTTAGCTCAGATTTCTATGGCTTTGTTTTTCACGAAATTTTGGCTTTTGCTGTTGAAAGTTTATTCTTTACCGCCTTTTTGCAACAGTAAAAACTGGTTGCGCTTATTAGTTTCAGGACAGTAAAGAAGTCTACTTTAAATCCGGATGCCAAAGAATTTACACCGTCAGGCCAGGTTTGTTCATAGTCTGACTAAAGTCGATTTAGTTCTGTTGTTGTTTGTTTGCTGCATTAGACATCACAACGTGATGATCATCTCCCGAAGGTTCAAATTGTTTAGCCTAGAAACTGGCCTCGTAAGGCTGGTCAAAAACAACTTAACCAAGTTCTGGTAATTGAAATGGTATCTATTGAGTGTATAACCGACTAGAATTTTAGTAGCACACTTTGAAAACAAGATGTTTTTCTTGTGTATAGATAGATATCCGTTTTTGATGTTTTAGTTTTTTCCTGCCGCGTCTGCAGCCTCTACTGCTGCAGCTGTGGCGGCTACTGTAGCCGGTAATGGTCCAGCCGGAGGTGGACATGTTGCGGTGGCCGGTGGCGTTCCAACCACGCCCACAGTGGCTGTTCCTCAAGCCGCTGTGGCTACGATGTCCCTTGGAGTACAGCCGTCTGGCGCCTACCCGCAAACCGGTGCTCCGGTGGTCGCCGGTCCGCCCTTGGCTGCCGGATATCCCTATGTAGTTACCAGTACCGCCCCACTTGCCGCCAGTTCTACAGTTCAGTATCAGACTCCCTATGTACCGCCTCCGGTATCAACGGCACCACAACAGTTGATCAGTGCAGGCCCGGGCGTGGGTGCTGGAGCGGTTTCCTCCGCAGCCATCAGAGCGAGAAAACGTACGTAGGCCGTTTAGTAGTGATGTTTCAGGCGGCCCATTTATTTTCAGTTTCAGTTTCAGATTCAGTTTCAGGTCTCATTTTATTTGATTTTCAGTTTCAGTTTCAGGCGGGCGCTCGTTGGAATTTCAGATTCAGATTCAGTTTCAGTTTCAGGCCTCAATCAAATAATTTTCAGTTTCAGTTTCAGGCCTAGTCTAAAATTTCATTTTTATATTTTTCACTAGTGAAATTTTAACTTTATACCTTATGGAACGTCTTAGAACATTATTTTTATTATGTTGCTGTATAATCAGTAAACTTCAGTAAAAAGTCAATATTCAACAGTTTAGTTCAATGTACATCACATCAATGTTCAACAACACATCTGTAAAATTTGTGACTGCTATTGTCAGTTTTGCGAGAATGGAAAGTTTCTAGGTTATATACCTACATAAGTAAATCTACTAGAAAGAAGAAATTCATTTTGTGATACATACAGTACAACAGCATATTGCTTGCAGTATTGCTTGCAATGTTTCAAGTGCATATGCTCGAGCTGAGCCGATAATAATTTCAGACGACACATCATCTGAAATTGGTATATTTTCAGGCTAAGCGTAGTCTGAAATTACAATTTTCAGTCTAAGCGTATACCTAAGTCGATTGATACTTTCAGGCCAAGCAAGAACTGAAATTACTTTCAGATTCAATGGCCGACTGAAATTATTTCAGTTTCCGTTTCAGGTCTGTTTCCTTCAGAATTTCAGTTTCAGTTTCAGGCGGCAAATCAAAGTAATTTCAGTTTTAGTTTCAGTTTTAGTTTCAGTCGACGATTTTTTGCATTTTCAGTTTCAGTTTCAGGCGTCGAGCTCTACTATTTTCAGTTTCAGTTTCAGTTTCAGGTGCTGAAACATCACTACCGTTTAGTTAGTTAGTTTTTGCTTAATTTGTCTGTACGAAGTTGCTGTTACTTCTTATTTATGAACATTGTTGAAAGCATACGTATACAAGTAACAAAAATGCTCCGCACAAAAGGGGATAATATGTGTGTTGGGCCTATGTCTGTCGTTTAATCCGGTTGAGAAAGAAAGCATATAAATCCGACACAGCACGTTTGGGTGGGTGGTTCTATGGCGAAAGTTGTTCAGTTCGATGCGGGCCTTCATTTGACTCGAAATTTGACCACTTTTGAAAATTTTAATTTTTGACCCAAAATCGCCTAAGTCCCCACCCCACCCCACCACAGGCCTCTACAGCCACTTTAGGTACGCACTTCTATGACAAAAGTTGCTCAGTTCGATGCGGGCTTTCATTTGGTACCAAATTTGACCACTTTTGAAAAATTTTAGTTTTGACCCAAAATCGCCTAAGTCCCCACCCCCACCCTACCACAGCACTCTACAGCCACTTTGAGCATGCAATTCTATGACAAAAGTTGTTCAGCTCACTTAGCGCTTTCATTTGGTACCAAATTTGACCACTTTTGAAAAATCTTATTTTTGACCACTTGACCCCCTACACGATTTACCCTTCAAACGGCAAAGTGGAGCCAGTCCAGCAAAATGGGTGGGTCGGACGGCAAAACGGACTCCGGAAATGAGCTGGGCGCACCAGAAAACCCCTATGGACAAAGTTTTGAGAGGCTATGCACAGTCCTATATGGTGTTCTTGGAAGTCGGTACCGACTTGACCCTCCCGACAGCAAAGTGGAACCAGCCCAGCAATATGGGTGGGTCCGACGGCAAAACTGCTTACGGGAATCAATTCGCCGTGCCAGAAAACCTTTGTATGAAAGAATTGAGCTTTCTAAGTTGAATACACAGCGAGAAATTTCGATTTTTCATTTTTCGAATTTTCACCATTTTTGACCGGCCACTGTGGTCGCATGGGAAGTGATAGAGAAACGAGACTTAGCTATTTAGTTAGTTCAATATATGTAGTTTCTGAATATAAAAAGAAATCGGCTCCAGCTCTTAACGTTCGAGCTGCGCAGCGACCACAAAAATGGTCACTTTTCGCTCTGAGCCGACTTTGCGGCGCCGCTGCGGCGCTGTGGCGCACCTGCGGCGCAAAAAAAGTAGCGATTCTTAAATGGCGCATGGGGTACTACCAGACCCTATACCCCTTTAGGTCCGGCCTCCGCTGCAGATTACGTGAAAGAGGCGGAAAGTCAGGACAATACGACCATTAAATAGGAGAAACCGGAAAAAAAAAAAAACATCGCCGCCATAACCGGTCCGGGGCACAACTTTTTAACGGAAAGTGATACGGGGCTGAAACTTCGCACACATACTAAACTCGATGTGCTCTACAATTTGCGCATGAAATCTGCGCAGGATCTGCGCAGGATTTTGCGCAGCCTCTGCGCAGCTTATTTTACGGTGTCTCCAGGGACTTTTGACACATATTATAGGGGTCGCTGCCGCGACCCCTATGATACATTAACATAGGGTCGGATCCTGTGGGACTTGTCCCAAGAAAATTCTGAGGGGCTTTTATCTTGAACCAAAATTTTCGAGAAGGGCGGTTGTACCATAAGCAGAATAATAATTATCGCTAATATGTAGTATATAATAGAAATTAACAATTTTTAAGGAATTTAAAGAAAAAATTATCAGTGTTCGAACAAATTTCAAAATTTTGATCGACTTTTTTTGGAAAAAATTTTTGTAAAACAAATCCAGCGAGCCGGAATTTTTTCGGAATTTCGTGTCGAAACGCTATTTTTCCAGCCATTTCTGCTTACCCTTGCCCCTGACGGCGGTGGGCTTGTACATTCCTTGTACCCGCCGTGTTAACCGATGGTTGGAAGTTAAGAACTGGCCTGTACGTAACAACAGTCCGACGTAAAATTAAGCATGATATGCGGAGAATGATACGAGGGCTTCTGAAAGATGCGTCAGTGATTTAATATAGCTCCTGCGTAGTCGGATGTTGCATTTTTTCCATTTTTCAGCTTCATTGTCTGGTCCGCAAGTTGCTGCCGCGACAGGTCAACCAATAATGGCCGGTGCTCAGTATCTTCTACAGTATCATCAGGCACAAAATCCAGTTAGTTACGTGATAGTATTAAAATTTTGCTTGTGGAATAATAAGTAGGACATTCTTTCTTTCTGCTTTGTCTGTGACTTGGCTTTGTTGGAAATTATTATATAGTTGTAACTGTCCCATTTGTTTGGATCTTGTTTTTTCTGTAAGTTAATTCAGTCTGTTCCGGTTTTTGCATCCAAACTATATTACGTGATTTTCTCTCTCGTTCGTATCTCCCCACAATGTGGACTAATACCATTGTGAATTTGTCTGGGATCACTATTTTAATATTTTGCCATTACATACGGTATATATACATTGGTTTTAGTACATAAATGCAGGTGTTGGTAGAATCGTTTCTCCTACGTATGTGGCACCACAGATAGGATCAGATGGCATGCAAGCCATATACAGTAATGTTTGCTTGCCATGGTATTGCTATTGTCCTGTTATATTATCTGGTTTATAACTATTGTAACACAGAGGACATTCCTTCACCGTATATACTACTACTACTATTCATTTATTGCAACCAATACAACATTTCAAAATTAGAGCAGTCTAGCACCGTTTACATTGACAGTTTCTCTAATAAACTAGTTACATACATTCAAGATTGTAGTCAGGGCATTTTTTGGAATATTGGCGCAGTTTTTGAAATTACTATATAGTATAATTTTCATTAGAAGTCTGCATTTTGTGTGTGTAGTTTTAACAGTTTTTGGTGACTTTTTCGTTTAAATTAATCGTTGCTTCTTCCTCTTTATTTCAGCCGTTCCACAGGTCCTGCCAGGTGGTATGGTGGCTGCTTCCATGGCCAATCTGCACCAGTTGAGTAACGGCGGCGCTCAGTCCGGCTCTGTGGTCAGTGTGGCTGGAGTTGGCGCCACATCGGCTGGCATCCCGGTCAGTGTCCACTATTCTCAGGCCACAGTTCTGCCGCCTCAGCCGCAGCAACCGCAGCAGCCACAACAACAGCCGATTGTGGTCCCGCAAACGCCCACAAACAACAACAACAACAACAGCAATTCCACTCCGCCCACACCGCATCCACAGCCCACTCCCTCACCGGCGACCACACAGAGCGTCTATCATCCGGCCCTTCAGTTCCAGCAGTATCCGTATGCGGCTGCCGGCGGGCCTGGCGGCGTGTCCAGTCCTCAGATTATGATGGTACAGCAGCCGTACATAGGGACATCTCAGGTAGATTCATTTATATACCTGATGACTATGGCTACCCGAGATTCGTAATTTTGGTGTTATGTTAGAAGAATAGTAAACTGCTAGTCTTTTCTCCTGGTTTATATTGCGTAATGATGCTCTGATAACAATGAGTGAATGTTGCCCCAACTAATGGTGGGAGGCAGAGATATCTATGCAGGAGGCGAAACTTTTAGAAGCGGTGGAGTGCGAAGAATGATTTTGCTCTGCACTTTTCTGAAAAGGGTCGCCGAAAAATCCGTCGGTCACTAGAGCACCATCTTATCATTGAACCGATACTAATGCATTTTGGCTAGGCTGGAAATGGGTGATTATGTTTTGCTTTGTATGTTCTTTCAGTTTTACGCCGCTGCCGCAGCACAGCAAGCAGCCGCCGTAGGAGGTGCTGGATATGGAGCTGGTCAACCGACTCAAGTGGTAGCTCCGCATTATCTGCCCCTGGCACAAGGTAAGACTTATCTGGGATAATTTAAATAAAATTAGATTTTATTTGCCGCAACTTCAGTTAAATAGAAAACATATAGAAATGTAAATGTTTAGCTGTCATGGTTAAGATGTTTGTAGATAGATATCGTATAGTTACTAGAATGGCCTATTGTAGCTTTATTTGAGTATATACCTGTTTCCTGTTATTACCTTGCCGTTTATGAATTCTTTCTGGGATGCTTTATTTTTAAGTATATTTTTCGGTGACCTTTAGTTAATTTCAAGTTGCTTTTGCGTGGTTTCGTTTGGGATAGCAGCTGTGAAAGGGCACTTTTTATTTTGTAATGTTATGGTATTTTTCAACAGTTTTGCACCTTATCAGTTTTAGGAAAATAGGTCAGTTTGGATTTGAATTTGATCTAAAAATTTTTTTCTTTGACAGGAATACAGATTATCAAGTCCTGTTTGTTAGCTCAATATCAGATGGTTTAAGTTAGGATCTGTTTTGAATTAAAAAATGTATTATGTACTTGACAGTAGGCGCATGTACGTACTTGAATGTATGTACTTGAACAGAAGTTATTCAGAGGAGACAAAAATGTTGTTTGGACGGCTGTTTTCCTAAATTTCCTTAAAAGATTTAGCATGTGCATTCTTCGATACTCAAAATCGGCTGGACATACTTTTAGCTGTTTACAAGAAATAGCCCGTTGCCGTACATTCTCATTGGCTGGGCCGCTGCACGTTACTAGTTTTTAGACGACTGACGATTTCGGTACATAGTACAGTATGTACAGGCATAGTAGCTGATAAGACAGCAGTTTAACCCTGGACTGCACCAATAACGTTTAAGAATAGCTGTGGAGTAAGTAAGTAAGTAAGTATTCCTTCCGGGTAGTAGTAGTAGTAGTAGTAGTAAGGTGAGCTGTCGCGAGGCCCCTTAAGGTGGCGGTATCGTTTACCGCACCGGTGTTGACTGAAAAATTTGTAATGGCAACCTATATATTTGACCTCTTTAAAGCATTAAATAACCAAAAACTTGCATATTCGCAGAAAATGTAGCTTTCATTGTTGTGCGGTAACTCACAGATTGAAAAAAAATAAAACTTTGAACAAGGATTACGCTCGATTAAATTAAGTTAGAGAGCTGAAATTTCGTATTCGGAGACAGGAATATCTTGCCGAGGGTCAATTTTCAGCATTTTAGTTACTGTTTAGCATGTCGAGAGAAAACTCCTAAAAACGCACATTGATGCCATTTTTCAAAATTCTACAAGCGATATCTCAGTTGGTCTTGACTCAAACGGAAAACTCGTAAAAATGACCCTGCAATAGGTTTTGGTCAATTTGTACGCCAAATTTGAAAACGCAATATTACTCGAAGTATGAGAAAACCTTGTTTAAAACATAAATTTCCTTCAGTATTTAACGATCAACGTAATTAGTCCTTAGCTAACTGCTGGCTTGCCATTACAAAGGCGCAGCAGTGACCAAAAAGAATTGTTGATTTTGTTATCGTAAACTAGTGAAATAAACTGGTTGGGGGAGGACGAAAACGGGTGGGGCGGAGATATTTATTTCCATATATGTTTACAGACGCTTTGGAAATTGCGGAAATGACGTTATTTTATTTGTACTCTCCCCTTTCTTTATTTTACTCCCCCCGCCCCCCCGGCACTCTTCACGCCTAGAATATGTCTGAATATTGCTATTATGGATTACTTTAAGTTGCCAGATATCCACTGTCATTAAATATGCATGAATAAGTGATATTAAAAGAAAGAAATGACACTTTCTGGTAAATCTCGATTTTTCGACACAGTAGATATATCTGTAGGCTGTCCGCTCACCGAAAGTAGTCTGGTTCGAGCATAAAAATCAAAAACTGTAAAATTTTTTATATTTGCAGTTTCTAGTCTGGGTTGTCTACTTATATCAGTGATGGCTAAAAAATTTGAAAACCAGTTAAAATTGATAAACTCAGCATAATAATTTTTTGACAAATATTGGATTTTGGTCAAAATAAAATTTTTTTCATACACTATTACAAGGTTTATCAGCGCGATTGGGAACACTAGTAAGGTCGTTAAGCGAAATATCAGGCCATTGGGATTATTTGCTATAAAGTTAGCCTTCAAAATACGGTAAACGATACCAGCACCTTAAGCACATTCCATGCAAGCCACCCTGCTTAAAACAAGGGTGCCGTCACCGAATGCAGGAAGTTTGCCGAAGGCTTGTCGTCCACACTTTTCTGTGCAGATCAGTAGAACGAGACCATAACAGCTCGAGCATGTTTTATACCGACACTACCTCAGCGGACCGTTAGGCGCACTGGAGGGAGAGTCTCGAACTGATATGGCCAAACCTCCATATCGTCCATTTGGCCAACACACGTCGACCATTAGCGGGCAGGTTACCTGCAGTCATTCTGATCTAAGTTGGTCTTACTATCCCTTTGTCCACTGTTCTGTTCTGTTCGGTAGTTGTGTGCTGATTGGAACAGGAAGGCTATTAAAAACTGTCACAATCAAAACACACACATTATATTAATATTAATTAGCTAATTAATTAATATTAATTAATCAGTAACGGGGCTAAGTAGCTTCCTGCCAAATTAGCTCCTGCTCCTTCCTTCCAAGCTTGTCGATTTATGTTGGATATGTCTTCCGTGATAATTATATGATACATAATGTATAAATGTAGTGCCTAAACAGAAAAAACAAGGGGGGCTACCCTCCCAGACACCATGTCCAAGAGGGTAAATAGAAGGAGTGCGAGTCGGGGTGGGGGGAACATCTGCGATCCTACCCTGCCCGCCTAATCCCCTAATAACGGGCGATTGGAGGGGGCTGCCGGGCAAGAGGGATCGTATATGAGTTGGAGCGCCTCACATACCATCGCTCTTGCGGGAAGGGAAGTCTCTTGGTGGCTTGGCGGGCTTTCGACCACACAAGGGATCTACACTCGTACAGAGTAGCAATCCAATCTCCCGAGACAGATCGAATCACTACGTACGAGGAGCCGCTGTCAGGGTCCAGCCACAGTTAATCTTCATCCGGCCGGATGACGTACTGCCCGGCAACAGTATGCCTTTCCTATATTCGCAGAAATTGGACCCTCCCGGTAGTGTGGCCCTGCCCTGGATCCATATAGTAAACTATATGGATCCCTCGCCGGGAATACGTAGCTGTGGAATAACAGAAGACTAGGTCGTATTTTTATATGGGAAATAAGTAAGTAGTATTGTGCTATTTCACTGCTATTCTTTAAACTTTATTCGTGCAGTCCAGGGTGAATCTTCTTGGGCTTTAATATTTTCATTTCTATTTAATTTTAAACTTTGAGTTCGGTTTGGAGTAAGTCCAAAGTCTTACTTGGTATTCTGTATTCCTGTAACAACAGTCTTATGTAAGTAGTGGTTCGAAAGGTTTTACCCACGAGTTTCACAGTAATTTTTCTCCTGCTGGGTTCGTCAGAGTATGCAGTTTTGTTTATTTTATTTCAGCTACCTATTTTATTGCATATATTTTTATTTCTAGTTGCATCAAACGGTCAGGCTTCTGTTTTATTTCGCACCCCCTCACTGCCATATCCGCCACCAGGTATATCACTACTGTAGAAAACAAAATTCCTAACTTTAATGCTCGGTATTTCTTTGGACACTTAGGCTTTACTTACGTTTAAATTCCTTGTAAAATTACGATGTATAATAATATTGCAATAATTGTTAGAGTATTAAAGTTTTTGTAAATATAAAATCAACCAAAGTACCCCTATTCGACAGAACCCCCCCCCCCCGACCCCTATTCGACAGATCTGGCTTTTTCCTACAGGGGGGGGGTGGGGCCCCCCCCCAAGAAATTCGTCCCCCCCCCAGACTGGGTCGCCCCCCCCACAATCGCCCCCCCCCCCCCCAGGATTCGGGCCTTCCCCCCCCAGAACCCCCCCCCCCACCCTGAAGTGCCCCGAAAAATAGGGTTTTGAGGGTAAATTTTGAAAAATTTTTCCGGCTTTGCCGGATTTTCACCCATTTTTAAGCATTTTTTAGCTATTTTAAGCTTAAATTTAAGTTAAAAATAGTCTATTTTTTAGCTCAGCAGCAAAAAATAGCTATTTTTAGACATTTTTCTAAATAATTTTGTTCCCCCCCCAATAAAGCCTAGCCCCCCCCAGACCTGGGGGGGGACCCCCCCCCAGACTTCCCCCCCACCCCAGAAATTTTTGCCTAGGAAAAAGCCAGCAGATGTACCCCTATTTTACAGAGAAGACGTATATACGGTTTATTCTGTGTAGAAATACCGAGATTAACTTTGATTCACTAGTCTCAACTGGTAGTTAAGTAGTTAACAGTTCTCTTTAGTGCTGGGACCAGGTCCAACTTTTGAAACAGGTTTATTGTTAGGGCTTAGTCCTTAATAAACTCGAGGTTTCCTGAATACCGTTTGCACTTCGTCTTAGTTTAGCACATGCAGAGATAGAGATGGGTGAATCAACAGCCGAGGAAGGTATGGGCACATTACCTTAACTGGAAACATTTTTTAACCCTTTCAACTTCAGTTCTTGGAATGATTCCTAAAGAACCATTCCAATGTTTGTTCCAGGTGAAAGGTCCTCCCGGTCCAGTTCTAAAATTTGCGCGGTTCCGGTTTTATATACCTGTTCCTTTTGGAGATGGTCCCAGCACTGAAGTTTTTCCAAAAATTTTTGGTACCGATCTTTGAGCGGTTTACATTAGCCTGTTTTCTGTTAACTTATTTAAATCCATATTTTTGGAACCCTCAGGAGGAGGGAATGCACTAAAATTATTATCCGGCCTGTGATTCTCTTTCTCTTAGAGTCGCGGGCCGGATTTTTGCTACCCGCCCCGGCCCGCGGCCCGCAGAAGGGTACCCGCCCCGCCCCGCCCCGCGGCCCGCGGCCCGCAGACAAGTGATACCCGCAAGATACCCGCAAAATTTTTTCGCCCCGCTTTTGTGGAAAACTAAATTATAACTGCAATTTTCATTTTTTTAAGTAGGTATGTTTGTTTCACCGTTTACACTGAAATAATCGTAAAAATGCGTTGCAAGCAAATAGTGCATCAGATTTTTTGAAAATTAAAACAAATAATGAAAACTAGAATTTCTTGATGACTTTCGAAAAAGCTTGACATTTTAAGGTGACATCTAAAAGCTTCAACAAGAACAGAAATAGAAACAGGAACGGAAGAAATATGGTTTCAGTAACAAGAACAGGAACGAAATCGGATAAACTCCAGGAACCGAAACATGAAATTAAAAGATCGCAAGGATCACAAGGTCTCCACATGACCTGCTTTGATATTTACCTTGTATTTAATGTCACTATGACCTTTTCTTAATCTTAATATGCGGATTTAGTCTAGCAAATAAGATTTTTATACATTGACCGACCACCCGCAAGCTCAAATATGCTTGAAGGTGGAAATTGTGGGTGTAAAATAGACCCCAGTTTGAAATGAGACTCTCGTTCCTGTTACTGAAATTAAACTGACATTGTGGTTGCTGCAAACAAACATCTGTTTTCGGTCCTGCTCCTGAAAATGAATTTCCTTCCGGTTCGTAACAATAGGTCTCCGTTCCTGTTTTTGTTAGAACCCAGTTTTTGCTCCTATTCCTAAAATTAGGTTTCCGCTCCGTTTAAAGGCAGTTTTGTTCCTATTCATCATCCCGGTCCTGGTTCCTTTGTCGCCGTTACTTGTGCCTATATTGGCTTTAGTTCGTAGTGACCTATTTTTAATCATAAACAAGAATCCTTTTATCTACAATCCGGCAACAGATTAATATTAAAAACTATATAAATATTTGTGAAAGCTCATTCAACTAGGTTCAACTAAATGAATACAATTCTAGGTTTACCAAACAAACGTCTCGAAACCTTGTAGACTCAGGAACTGTGTCGGATATGAAGACTTAAAATCTTACACTATATAGTCACACAAACATTTAAGTTTTTTCGGGTTTGAAATCGCTGAAAGTATATATATATGAGTAGTGCCGAGATGACTGGTCCGCTCTTTTAAGCAATGTAGCACAGACTCACTATTACAGTTAAGAAAACTTGCAAAACTAAATGAGAGGTGAAAATACAAATGCAATATGTTCTGTTTAACTAGTAAATTTTACTTAGTTTTAGACAAAAATAGTTAAAATTTTTAGGTTAGGCCCGCACAGATACCCGCGCGGGTAGTGCGAGTATTGAAATTTGGTGATACCCGCCCCGCCCCGCGGGTACCCGCGGGTACCCGCGGCCCGCGATCAACTCTGCTTTCTCTTAAGGAATCGAAAGTATACGCTTACTTTCATCAGCTATAAGTGTTATATAATTACAATTTTGAGTGCAGGACAATCGCTCAATTCGGTTCCAAGAATTTTTGGTCAGACGTCGTTTGTTCACACTGTTTTACTTACATTTAGCCTCAGTTTTATCTGGCTAATTTTGTTTACGTTTGGATGATTAATTTATTACTGACTTTTATTTCTTTCTGCTGCATGTCCGATCTTTAGCATGACAAATTTGGTTTCCATGTAACATTTTCTAGTTGGAAGCCGGTAGCGAGTCCCTCGGATCTGGTCATGTTAGGTGTGATTCTGTAACCCACGAGTCTGTGTGGCTCATTTTCACACATAATCTAGCCACATATATATGTTGTACATTTCAAGTTTAAATTTTGAGTTGTTTCGTTCAGTTCTCCGTAAGTTACGAGGTGTTGATTGAGCACACCTTGAATATCAGCGAAAATGAGGGTGCAGCAGCGAACTGAAGCAAGTTTGCTCAAATGAACTTAATATATTTAGCTGATTTTGTTATGCACATTTAAAAACCATTAATAACATTTTCCAACAGTTTCAAGCCAGATAAGAGTGATCAGAAGCTTCCTTAAAGGATTTTCCGAAGAAACAATGCCCCTGTTTCCCCCCGACTTAATGAAATTTTAAGAGTGCTTAACTTAAAATGGAAGCATTTCCAAGCCATAGTTCTATGAGAAGAATGCATCTCTGCCCTGAGAGCTTTCGATTAATGTATAATATGCCATATTTTGACAATTTTGAGAAATCGCTGTTTTGTGAATTTCGGGGTCTGAGGTAGAGCTGGGGCCGGTTCCAATTTTCGAAACCGGTTCCGGTTCCGGTTCTAGGGTACCGGTTCCGGTTCCGGTTCCAGTTCCCGGTTCCAAGTACAATTTATAATTTGTAGTGATAATTTTCTTTGTTACTTAACATTTGCTGTAGGCCCCTACAGGGCTTATGCAATCAAAATGAAGAAGAAATGCTATAAATCAATTGGATTAAACATATCAAGCAACTAGACAACAGTTTTTCTTAATTTTTTGAATTAATTTTCGATTTGTCTGTTACGGTAGAACATGTTTGGACATCTTGTAACCTACCATACCCTACATTGAAACTTTTAATATTTACTTTTGCCATAAGATACAAAATTGTTTCGACACTTGACTGTTCAACGGTACTGTGTATCAAAATGTTTATGAAGCCTGTATGGTATCTATAACCAGAAATTATGGATTTGAAAAAATGAAGAAACAGCGCAGTATACCAACAGCGCCTACCAACCCTAAGAAATCTTAAAAGCAGGAATACATTTCATAAAATTATAAGAATTGCTGAAAGCTTAGTTTTCTTTCAAAATCTACAGTCGCTTCCGAAGGATGTTTCCAGCAATTTTAAGTGTAGTTAATTTGAAAGATAGGAAATATTAAAATTTAATTTTGTGCACTTTCACACGGACACACCTCTATGTAAGTATTTAGTTCCTAACAACCGATTAGTTATGCTTACGTCTCTTTCTATTTATGCACCTTCACTCCTACATGCGAATTTTGTGCCAGAATCCGAAGTTCCTGAAAAACAGGAATATGGGTACTAGCAAATGTTGACTCCAGCTTAGGTCCAAAGAATAATTGAAGGCGTTCTTAAAAGAAGCTGCGTTTTGGAAGCAAAAGTAACGAAATTAAAATCAAACCATATGCAAACTTATAGTCATTCGAATGGTCTCACCAAAACCTACAACTTTGCTCTTCAAAGTATATATTCTTCGTCCATCTGTTACAGTTTAGAAGATAATAAGGAAAATTGGTTTTCAAAGCTATTTGATTTTGGTTTGGTCTGGTTTTCGCGTTGGTTTCTCTGCTCTGTAGCATCTCTGCCTAAGCACAGCAACGAAGGTACGAAATTTTGAACATGGCGGCTCGATTTTTATGAACACGGATTCCTCTCAACTCATTCCAGTATAATTAGAAAGCGTCTTACGCACAGATTTTTGAGAAAACTGTTCAGAGAAATTTTTAAGTTTTGTGTTTGGTAATTTTGTTCGGGAGAAATATAAGCGTCCACACTTGACGCTTTTGGCGAAATTCGGGAAAACTTTACATTTTCTCAAAATATATATTGAGCTTGTTTGTTCATTAAGCAATTTCAGAATAAATAGCCATCGGGAAGCGCTTTTTGTAGCGTGAACTGTAATCGCTTTTCTTTAGCTTCCCACACGTCGAGAAATCAATCCCTGTTCAAAACTTGTTTTCGTGTTATCGCATGTCCAAGTCGAACATTTGATTTGAGACTGCCATACTTTGCAAACTTGTAGTAACTTTAAATTTATTAAATATAAGTAAGCTTTAAAATGATTTAAAAATTATCGTTGAACTCCAAAAAATGAATAAATTTACTGTATTTCAAAGTTTGTTGCACGTACTATCGTCAACACATTTTGGTCATTCTAGATTCAGTTTAGCTTGAGTCGAAATCCTGCAACAAATACAAACAAAAATCTTCCGTATTAATATTAAAGCAGTTGATTACGTGAAAACAACAGTGAGAATAAACAAATATTTAGAATATTCGTTCATCGAGCTATTCGTTAAGTAATCTTGAAATGTAAACAACTATTCGAACATTCGTATGTAGCAACCGCCAATTTCGAATTAATCGCTAATGATTCTACATTCGTGCCAACGCTGTTCCAGCTACAGCTGAGAATCATGAATCAGAATCAAATGCTGCTAGATTATGAGATGCAGGCCCAAAATCCAACTATTGCAAGTTTTACATTTGGCAAAAATTTTAGTTCAAGCTCAATTTTTGAGCCTGGAACCGGCCGGTTCCAAATTCTACCGGTTCCGGTTCCGGTTCCGGTTCTAAAAATCCTTCCGGTTCGGTTCCGGTTCCGGTTCCGGTTCCAACCGGTTCTAGTGGAACCGGCCCCAGCTCTAGTCTGAGGGTCCCGATTGGCGCACTAGGAAGTATTGGACACAGCTGTCGGCATAATTCATGCAACAAATTGATCCTAAGGCATGAATAAATATGCTGAAATGCAAAAAAATGAAATGTCGCAATACAGCTTGGTCGTAAAATACCTATCTTTCGGAAAAAAACAGCAATTTCAGCAGTCTTGAAGAAAAAACTAATTTCTGCGCCAAAAATACCTCAACACTGGCAAAAGATTACAAGTATCAATGGGTATCATTTGAAACCTCTATATATATACTGTGTCACTGTAGAATTAGAATTTTTAGTTAGGACTTCTATTTTTTGTAAAATGCAGTCAAACTTGGTGACCCCCATTTTTGGTCACCAGAAATGACAGATTTTAGCGATTTTCGGCAATTCGCTAATTTCAAAAATTCATTAAAATTTTTTGAAGGCCTAATTCAAAATTCTAATTCCACAGTGACACAGTATCTAGAGGTTTAAAACGATACCAAATAATACCCGGTTTCTTACACCAGTTTCGAGATTTTTTTGGCGCAGAATTATAATCGACACTTTTTCGATTTCCTATGTTTAACACATGCATACGTCTGCTTCGAGGTGGATTTTCTCAACAACCGTAAGAGATCCGACTTAAATTTTATAAACTCGTTAAAATATCCCACTTGGACAATAAAATATGTGAAAATGAGAAAAATCTGAGACTGTCTGAGAAAAATCTGAGAAAATGACCCTAAAGTGGACCCCCTTAACTTAGTTAACTAACTGTTCATATTTTGGTAAACTTTATTTCTTTTATTCCTTTCTAAAGGGATGATGATAAGGATAAAAGTTTTAACTCTGTATACTCTCTCTCTTTGGATGGAAAAGGCGCTGTTCAGTGTTCACACAGGGCAGTTACGTCTTTTGTTAAAACAGAACAATGTTCTGCGACGTCTGGAGAAACCATATTATGTACTATGAGAAATGTAGTGAGAAATTTGTTTATTTTAGGATCAATGAATGTTCCTCAGAATGGTCAATAGATTTAATTTTTTATTTATTGCTGGTGATATATTTATTAGTCGTCAGGTAACGAAATGTCTGTTTTCTTATTCCAAGTAATATAATGTAGCCTTTTTATACCTATATACCTTACGTTACAGGGGCGTATCCAGGATTTTGAAAAGGGGGGGTTGACTTGATCAAGTTTTTTGTTATCACGACACGAACTTAATTGGAGGCGAAAGGGGGGGGGTACCCGCAGAGTATTTAGTTTCACGATTTGCGCCAGGAAACATTTTATTTGACCTCGGAAATTGCGACTCAAGAAGAGAAACGTATGAACCCGAGCTAAAGAACCAAGTCAGGGGTCTGGGGGCGAAGCCCCCCACAAGTTGAACATTTTCAAATTTAGACTCCCCCCCTAGGAATTAGTCTAGAGCACTATAGCTTATTAATTTGTGTAATAATTAATATAAAATCCGGAGAGGTAAGCGGGGGTCTGGGGGGCGACAGCCCCTCAGAAGAAGCCAGACCACAAACTACGGTGAATTGTCTCAGGAAATGAAATTTAGAGCACTCGTGAAATTCCAACTACCTAATTTCTGAGGTGCGTTTTTATTTTTGACTGCGTATTTCATTTACGTAACGCTAAAAATGTCTACGTCATGATGCAAGAAACTATGCCAACCCGAAGTCGAACATAAAAATCCTGTCCCTGAAAGAGACAGATTTGGCGAATGTAGATTTTCACCTCCTTAGAGAATTTTGGATAAACCAAAAGCTGGCCTGGCTTTTAGTAAAAATGTTTATTAAAGATGAATGTGGAAAATAACGCATGAAACGAAGATAATATATACGTACGTATACCGTTATATATATATGCCTTAAATTGTATATATACTATATAATACACAATAACGACTAGGCAACGCGCCGAAGGCGCAAAAGTTTTGAAAAAAGTAAAGAAAAACGCGCCGAAGGCGAAAATTTTTTGAAACAGTGCAACGTTCGGCCGACATTGCAAGAATGCAGAATTTTCACGTTCGTAGCTTACTACCTACCACATTATGCCCCAGCCTGACATTGGCGGCTCCCCTACACAATGTTTTAGTTGAAACTCATCGACGCGACTATCTACAATCAACGTCGCCTGTCGGCGCTAGTTCAAGACTATGCCTGGCGCCTGACCCTTTACTTTCTTACGCAGTTTTCGCCTGATGAACTGCAAAGTAAAAATCTTTGGTAGTTTTAGTTATATCTCCCGTTGAACCTTCTACCTTTGCTATTTTGTTGTAGCAGAGACGACACATTGTACCATATGACTTTAGCAGTAGTAATATATAGTTAGGTTGGTAGTTACTGTTATCGTCGATATCATTGTTATGGTCCCAAACGTGGAAGAAGCTGACAATATATAACGCTAAAACTGATTGTAAATCTTGTGCTTTCTTTTGTAGGTGATGTTTTTCCTGCCGAGGGAAAGATTGCAGTGTAAAAAGTGAAGAGAAGAACTGTTTAGAATTATGACTCTTTTTGTTTGCAGCTTTTAAATATCAATGAAAAGTCTGTGGGTTTTAATCGTATGTATTTCAAAATTAGGGCTTTTACAACCAGTTAAACGAGCTAATCAACTGACATTAACTCAATGATTCTATGCAAAGGTGTAAAATAGTTAAACGGTCCGGTTATACTTCATCGCTGAAGTGAGATTTTTTACTCTTAGGGCCTATCACGATAAAAATGAAACGCAGTGTTGAGGAATTATTGAATCGCTCAGGTCATACCCGCGTAACTCATTAATCACTCCGGTCCGACTTGCGTGATTAATGAATTGAATGAATGAATGAATGAGTCAGGAATTCATGTTAAAATTAATTTTTTAGTTGCTATATATGTATAACTTAATTTTGTTAAACTTTTTACTGTCTGACCGGCGTAATTAATGAATCGCGCAGATCGATCTGCTTGATTCTTTAATTCCGCAGCTTCGTGTTTCGTTTCTATCGTAGTAGGCCGTCTTCTGCTCGTTTAACTTGCAAGGAAAAAGCCCTCAGCCCTAAGACTAATGATGCTAGTGCTTCTTTTCTTTCATGGACTTCCTTGCATTATCGGCCACTGGTTTGCTGTTGTAATTACCTAAAATATATTAACTTTGAAATTTTATTTAACACATTTTTTCTTTATTGGAATATAGTGAAACCTAATGTACTCGAAAAGTCCGGGTGTTGTGCTTTTTCATTCTACATTTATTTTCTTCGTAAGACTGCTTCTGCTGAATTGGGAATCCATAATCTTTGTTTTGAATGGAAATTTTGATAGTAAATTTGTTATTGTTTTAATCAGTTGTTTTAGTTGGTTATTCTGAAAGCCTCCCAGACTCAACTGTGAGAACAAGGTTTTTAAATGTGAAATTTGGCCAGCATAGCTAAATAAGTGCTGTCAGAAAATGCAGGCTTGTACTCGACACGCGGGTGCAAAGTTTCGTAGCCACTGGAATACTTCCAAAAAAATAATTGTTAACCGATATTTAGGATAGGCTGTAATGTGATATCCCATTTTAAGGTTAGCTGTGGCCATTTCAACAGGTTGCTAGGTATATCGAACGAAAACGAAAACGTTTACTCCAGGCGTTATAGACGGAAACAGACGTTGAAACAACACTCTATAAATCGATAATAAATAATAAAAATAAATAAATCGATCAGATAAAATATTGTTTTGGACAAGAGTCCCAGAAATAAATTCCGAAAAAGGAAAAATAATGGTACGTAACCTAACAAGTAGTGGTGCCTGAATTGTAAGGATGCTCATAGTTATTGGGTCAGTTTTATATTATAATAATCGTAGGAAGATTACACAGACGTAAATGTTTTTGCAGCACACCAACTGTCTCAGCATTGTTGACAATCTCTATGAAGATGGATAGAATCCGATCACGCAAAAGTCTATATGTTTCACTAGGACAGTGAAGAAACGAAATTGAGAAACAAGAGGTTATATTCTACATACAAGTTTGTTTTTTCTACACCATGAATTTCATTGTCTCTTGCCTGGGTGGTTGTAGAATATAGGATATATCAACGTGCTAAGCCTAAGTAATAGAGAAACTGACTGTGAACTAATGAGCAATATTTCATGAATAATCAACCTAAAATTAGCGATACCTACTTTTATGACAGTGCTGAACTAAAGTCTGACCAAAAATTAAAACTGAAAAGTGAGCGTGTATCATTTAGAAGGTTTTCACGAAAATGTACCCAATTTCCGGAATTCCGGGATTGCAAAATTTCCGAATTTAAAAAATTTTCTGCAATATTTATATCATTCGAAAGCTCTCATCGACATT
Organism: Trissonchulus latispiculum; assembly: GCA_030248195.1. Classification (NCBI taxonomy): domain Eukaryota; kingdom Metazoa; phylum Nematoda; class Enoplea; order Enoplida; family Ironidae; genus Trissonchulus; species Trissonchulus latispiculum. Next base: position 4,492 of record JASAND010021099.1, on the reverse strand, counting down.
GATTCTATTACAAAGTTTGTTCAGCTCATCAAGAGCTTTCGAATGATAGCCATATTGTGGGCATTGGAGAAAAATTTTTAAATCCGGTTTATGCGAATTCCGGGAATTGAGTGCATTTTCACGAGTTCGTTCTATTACAAGATTGTTCGGCTCGATAAGAGTTTTAGAGTGATTTCCGTCTTGTGGGTATTGGAGGAAATTTTTACAATCAGGTAATTTTGAAAACCCGGAATTCTGCAAATTGGGCGCACTTCGTGAAAAGCTTCTAAGAGCAAAAATGTGTAGCGGGACCAGCTCTATTCGACTGTTAAAACAAAATTTTGATTGCGATAAAAATTGGGCGAAAAACTGAAAACTTTAGATTTTCCGTGAATGAAATCCGGAATTTCGGATTTTTCCGGGTTTTCGAAATCTCGGGTTTCTGAGGATTCTAAAAATATATACATTATACAGGCTACCTTCAAATCATAACTCAGGACGGCCGCTCACATTTCGGTTCCATGATTTTTTGGTCAGACTTTAGATCGAAATAGCGGAACAGGTTCAGTTTGGGTTGTTCTGTGGGTAGGATCAGTCGGGCGTGTGTGAGTTCTGTCCCTGCCTTTTTATGAGTGTGTCGTAGTAATTTCATCAAGTTCATGAGCCGTGCCTATTTCCATTTATTCGCTATTTTTGTATGCTTCGAAATAAATACCTGCATTTTTGATAAGATTCTTCTCAGATTCTGAGCACACCTTCGACAAGGACTTGCAATTCTACGGTCAGACAGTGCGAAGCTAGCACCAGGGTCTCATACCCGACTTGGTGAACAAGAAGACAGACGCAGGACTACTCAGATTTTCAGTTATTGACCGGCCGAAATTTTGGTCGGCCCGGCCGGCCGTTTGCGGTCACAAGTGGACAAGGGGGGAATTTCTCCCCCCTCGGCGAAGTCGCTCACAAGGAGTCACGAAATTGCTCCCACAAGGGGTAAGAAAATTAGCCACAAGGGGTAAGAAAATTGCCCAAAAAATTGGATTTTCAACCAAAATTTCCAAAAATTTTCCGGCTTTGCCGGAAATTTCACTTGAAATCTCTTTTTTCGCTGAAAAACTTCTGAAAAACGTTGTTTTTGCAAAAAATCGTTGTTTTTCGTTAAAAACCTCAAAAATCGCTTAAAAATCGCTTTCAAAAGTGCTCATATGAAAAATTGCTGCCACAAGGGGTACCGAAAATTGCTTCCACAAGGGTCTGTGAAATTTGACCTTCCGTTCAGGTATGTTTGCGTTTACTCTATTTTCTTTTCGTGCACGAGTTATTTAAGCCTAATACCACCCTTTTCGCGCACATGGTTAAAACTGTTAAAGTTGTCTCAGAGTTGTATGCGGGCCGCGGGTACCCGCGGGTACCCGCGGGTACCCGCGGGGCGGGGCGGGGCGGGCCGAATTTTACTACCCGCGCGGGCCGCGCGGGCCGATGCGGGCCGATTTTGGCTACTTTCCTGGGCTAATTTTGCTTTCTAGAAATTTCATACATACCAAATCATATACAAAAGGAGGCAATATTTCAGAATTTTAAACATTACTTGACTTCGTTATGCCATTCGATACCTTCAGCATGCACTACATACTCAGTTAGCATTATCAGCGTATCGAGTAATAACCTGTAGCTGTTGAATAAAACAGAAACCCATGAAAACTACAGGTTTTATTTGTATTGAAAATGTACAAGTCTAACTTGTAATTTATTATGCCAAAGTATCTCTTGAGAAAATATAAACGATGTCCTGTATAAATCATATATATATTCTATACAAGAAATAAAATGCTCCTCTGGAGCATGAAAAAGTAATATGGGTGATGGTGAGGTTGCAAAATCAAGAGAGGACTAGTCTTTAAAATGCTTAATATGGGGCTAGGTTAAAAAATAGAAGAGGACTAGGTTGTGAGCGAATTAATATGGGCACAGCTTCGCCGAACAACCCATATTCGCGGTTTGTAAATGTAAATTATTATGCATATCCACGATACATTTGGTGTATAGATCATAAATAACCTGCAGCTACGGTATTGCTAAAATGCCCACATCGTTCCAACACTTCGCCGTAAAATGCATTTCCAATAAGCGTTATTCACCGAGAAAAAAAACAAACGCACGGTAACTATCGCCTAGTGCAAAAATTCGAAGTTTCGAATTCGAACCAAAAGTATGGTGGTACTTGTAGTACTACTCGAGTTGTTTACGATGGTAACCTTTTTACCACCGCCGGACCTCTAATTAGCTGGCACCAGGCCAACACGGTCTCCAGGGGGCCGCGCAGACGCCTTTATACCCATATTATGTAGGGGCGCTATCGCGCCCCTACATAATATATATATAGTCGAAACTTATTTCTCATCTACAAACTTGAATCCTGTGGTTTCTACATGAGCTTTTTTTAAGTGTTTAGCACTGAAAGTGGGGGTCAGCAATTGGCACAGAAACTGAATTTTTAGTTTAATTTCGGAACTTCGTGTTGGAAACTTAAGCACCTAAATATAAATCCATGACAACTTCTCACTGAAGACTTTAATTCATTTAAGGTGCAACCATTAGTGCAGCGCATTTGTGGTGATTTTTTTAAACGCTATAACTTTCACAATTTTGGGAGTTGGAAAGAGTTCTATACATCATTTTAAAGCTTGGAATCTGTACATTCAGGTGAGCTTACGGAACTAGCAAAATTAACAAAAAAATTCAGACATACTGACATCTGGCAGCTTCCCAGCAGACATCTGGCATACTGGATTTTTCAGACCTGATTGAAGTACAGGCCTCAAGCTTAACGGGAAGAAAATGTTATATAAGATCCTGAATTATTGAGCAAACATTTTTGAACATCGATTTTTCAAAACTGTAGAATTGGATAAAAGCACTGTTCGTGCCACGATAGGAAGGACATATGGGCTGAAGGACGTTTTTTGGATTTGGCTCTGCCTGCAGGTCTTCATTGTCGAGAAAATCCGCCAAATACGCATTGAGTTTTCTTGCTACTCATTATGTTCTAGCTAAAACCAAGAAAAACATCCCTTTGCGAAAGTTCGAATTTCCACTCTGCCAAAACTCTCCGGAATCCGTCGAGTAGTTTTTGAGGAATCGACGTTTAAAACAAAATAATAGCAGTTTTGCCAAAATTGTTTTGCGGTCAAATCTCCAGCATAAAGCAATTAACTCCTGCTAATAAACATTCATAAATGTAAACTAGACTGTGTATCGATTGGATATACATGGATCAAAATTGTCCGTTAAGATTTGGTAGTATTTTTTAAAAAGCTGATTTCTTCGAAAATGGCATTTTTTGACCCTAAAAAACGTTTTTTGATTATACTGACTTAACCACTGGAGATAGCTCGTAGGTTGTAAAGGCAAAAATGTTCATTTCGGTGTCCTCTTTTCAGCCATGACAACTAACCAGCGTACCCTTTTAGTTAAGGGAAGCTAAGCTTTAGTTACCGCTTTAAGAACAGTTAATTGGTAGACAACAAAGTTCAAATCAAACGAACAGAAAAATTTGCCGGATCCGGAAGTACCTTTGAAAATACATCAGTTTTGGTGCTCAGGTACTACATAGGAGGCAATTTTTACGTGCGGGTACCTGCGGGCCGGATTTCGCGTGTGCGGGCCGCGGGCCGGAGTGTTGCGGGCCGCGGTCATAAGGTGCGGGCTGCGGGCCGGGCGCGGGCCGGAAAAATCGGCCCGCATACAACTTTGCATTACATCGCGGATTTGAACTATTTAAAAACCTTATCTGGCCGCTATATGAAAATATTAGTTGAATATGAACTCACTTATCTTAACCTGCATCCGCACGCTCATGAGTTAAATAGGAATGGTTTTCATGTCGCGTGAATTAAGTATACTTTGTAGTACGACTTTTAGTGTATTCATAGATATGTACGTGCAGAGTTGAAAATGGGTCTTAATTTTGACATCGCAATCCCGCGGATCCCGAACCCGCGACCCACTTGACCCACTCCTTTAATTTGGACATTTTCGCATATTTAAGTACTCTATAGCATGCATCGAGCAAAATCAACCCTTTAAACATTTATATAGTGAAGTATTGAAACTTTCAAACAAACATTTGGCAAACTAAAAGCTAACTGCATCAGATTTCGTTTTCGTTTTCGCTAGTTGAGAGCAAGCTATGCTATCGCAAACGTGTTGGGACCTCGATCTGTCAGTAGAGTCAGTATTTAGGCAACGTTATGAAGATAAAGTCTATATATTTACATATAGTACCAATTAAATTAGGATGATCATAACTCGCAGCAGAGATGGAACCGGGTCACCGGGTCAGTTCGGGTCACTTTTTTGACCGGGTCACCGGGTCATCGGGTCAGTTCGGGTCACTTCTTGGACCGGGTCACCGGGTCACCGGGTCAAGCGCTGTGACCCAGTGTTGACCCGGTTTTCTGAATTTACCTCAAATTTAATAAATGTTGGCTTACCAAGCTAAAATTTTGGGTTAAAT
>JASAND010021098.1:0-29393 GCA_030248195.1 Trissonchulus latispiculum | reverse complement strand
TGTACTTCGTTCAGTTACGTATTGCTTTTCGTTGGTCCGGACAACGTAAATCCGGATTCTGTTAACGTAGGTAGCCACATTTTGCAGAATTTGATTAAATTTTGCGCTATAAACACGAAGAACGGCTCAATTACAAGAATAACCAATGTCAATAACCTTAGGAATAAACGCCAAGCCCTTGCTTCTGCATGGGAACCTAAATGTGATTCTATTTCAGGTACACAGATTGTCTTTAATTGCATTATCAAATCCAAAACCATATTCAGGATTTAACAATTCCAATTTCAGTTTGTCAGAATCATACGTTTGTAGTTGGTTAGCCTAGAATATGTTTCATGCATACTTTTAATTTCTTTAAAGCCACCATGCGCGAAATAGTATACCTTTCTGATTGGCTTAACTACGCTGTCACAATTCCCACTCACCAGACTTTAGGTACAGCTCTAAATATTTCCTACCTAAATATTTCTAGAAAACACACCGCGAAGCTACCACCGAAGGATTATACACAAAAGGGGTAGAAAAAGGTTTGCTTACCGTTAACTAGAATCCGGATTTTAGTTGGTCCGAACAACGTGAAATCCGGATAGTTCGTTACTTGAGTAACTAGAATCCGGAAAATGTCCGGACTTTACGTTGTTCGGACCAACGAAAATCCGGACATTTTTGGATTCTAGTTGCTCGAAGTAACTTAGAATCAAGGATTTCACGCTAACTAAATTCCGGAATTCCTGAATTTCTCCGGACAGTCGTTAGCGAGAAAAAATTAGTTCTTTGAAGGACGCAAAGTATGACATTCGATTCGGCTGAAATTGATTTTCTGAGTAGACTGAGGATAAATTTCAAATTTACCTTTCGATTCAGACTTGTGGTAGGTCTATGTTGTCTGAAGCTAAAATGCTAGAATATACGGAGACAACAAAAATCTTAATCAAAACAACTGATTTCAGATTCATGCTCAATGTCTCACTGAACACCAATGTCAAGCTTGCAGAATCGGAACCAAAAACGTTTTGATTCCATTCCTTGCCTTTTAAATTTTTCGATTTTGATTTTTGAATGGCTGTTAGTTTGGGACAATCTAAAGTTAGAACTGAGAGGATAACGTGCAAGAGGTCAAGTCGCTTAGACTCTTAAAAGTGAGTTCCTGTAGAATAATTTTGTTTATATATGAGTTTCAATAAAGCCTTCAGCTTCTCTCAGTTGAGGTTAATTCAACAATTTTCGGATTAAAGGCTAATTTTACTAATTTCTTATATTTCCATTTATTAAACTTCCTGTTGCTAAAGCTAATCAGTTTCTAATATCACCATCTTTGAATTTTTTACAGTTTTCTATTTTTTCTAAAATCACGAGGGGTTTAAGATTAGTGGTCACTAAGTTCAATTCATTTCCTTTATATGTACCTGTGTCAGACCTCTGACTGGTAACTAATGTGATTTACATAAATAATTATGTGGGAAATCATAAGACGAAATGATGCCTATAAAAGAGAATAAATCATAAAATGAAAAATTCACGATCATGGGAAAATCCAAGCAAAAAGAAATTCCCTCATTAATTAGCAGCTAGGTAGGTTAACTAAATGCTCGTATTTAGGTAACTTTACTTAACGTTGTGTAGTAACGGCGTTGTAACCAGAATAAACCTCCCTATGAAGCCAGATAGAAACATGTGTTAAAGGTTTTCCGGCGCCACTACTCAATTTTCTCTTTAACATACGCTTACTTTCGTTTTTCAAACTTTTTACACTTCCATTTTTTACACTTCAAAAATTTTGAAATTGACTCAATTTTAAATGTTTAACGCTGAGCTCAGCTAGACCTTTACATGGTCATCTTTCAACTTCCAGAAAGCTTTGCCCGCAAACCCTCTCAAATATCAAAAACTTTCTATGTGCGCCAATGCATGTAGCCGTTTGCAAACTACATGAATGGTTTTGATAAAAAAATTGAGACCGTACACTGACAACTATCACAATGGCTCACTTTGGTAAACTACCTGTCGTTGATCCGTTACCTGGGTTTACTCAGCCAGCGGTGAACGTGCTGACCTGCCACCCGCGTATGTCACATAATCATGCTCTCGATCGACCTACTGTTTGAATTACTAATTCATAGGTTGCTAAGAACACTACTGTCTCCAATTTCAGCCTTGTTACATGGCCCTTTCTAACATCTTACTTGGACAAACATGGATTGCAATCGCCTGAAAAACTTGTGACTGCTACTGGATACCGTTTCTGATTTTCACATGACCACATTCCCTGCTCTTTTCAAGTCCGGAAAGTCCTCTTTCCTGATTAGAATTGAAACGAACTAAATGAGCAGAAAAAAAATCCGGCCCAGTTGAAAGGAGTTGAATGACATTCCTTCTGGATGACAAACTTAGAGCGGAATTGATGAAGAAATGGGTGATTTCGACGAACCAATAATTGATTCTGGAAAGTTCACCTTGACATGCTGAGAAAACGGAAAGTTTTGCAACTAGCAGGCTGGCAGTAACCTTAACATCAGCCATACCTATTCATCTTCACTATTAGTTAAATCTAATCGAAACTAGATTAGCGTTGGTTAACTACCATTAGTTAAATAATTACCTGCAAAACAGTAAAAACGTAAGTTACGAACAGGCTTTAAAGCAAAGTAAGTATAGGCCTCAGTAAGACTTCAAACTAAAGCTCTGGGTGCAATTGGACGACTTACGCAGCTCTTGAAATATAGTGGATAATTTGATGAACCGAAATTACATGAATTATCCAAAATTAAAAATTTTCTTCAATTTCTGGGGGGGGGGCGCGCCCCCCCCCCCCGACCGCCTGCTTATGTATTATTCGTAATCCATTCTGCTTCAACACCATAAGTCACTGAGCACGCGACGTAAAATAATGCTTAAGACTCTTAGTAGTATTAAGAAAACTCGTAGAAAAATCCATTAATTTGATGCTAAGTCGTTTATAGCGATGAGCAGCAATTTTTGTAAGTTTGCAGTCGAAATTAAAGATGCGCACTCGAGAACAAAGATATATATGCGAACTTTACACAGGTACGATTTTGAAAAACCCTACCGTGGCGCGATTGTAAATATTTGGTGTTCTAAATAAGTGCGCGTAGCCGTTTTTCTGTGGTCAGGTTAAATATATGTTTATCCAAGAAACTTAGCATACCAGAGCTTTCATTAAATCCAATGACATGACCCAACTTGGAGTAACTTTTACAACAGGCTAGTGTTGGGATTGGCCGAAATTTTGCTTGGTTGGCTTGGCTTGGCTTGGTCGGAGTTTGAATTTGACCAGCCAATTGGCAGTTGGCCGTTGGGTGGCCTTTAACTGTAGATTTTCCGTAAGCCATTGGTCGTTGCTTAGCTATTGGCCAACGTTGGCTAGTTGGAATTTGCTATCTTTATTCGTCTACCTTGCTTCATTATGCGTCAACTTATTTAACCTTTATTCAAACTAGCTTTTCAAACGTTTAGCTCCAATCCTGTTTTACTTTTGCTGAAATGAATTGATGAGACGTTGACCACTAGACAAATTTAAAATACCAAGTTGTCTGAAATAAAACGAAGCTACAATTAAAATTTGCGAGTAATTAACATTAACATTAAAAATAACGTTAACTAGGTAAGTTAATTGAGTACGGACGCATTTGGAGCAAAGTGTCCATATCTTATGTACAGTCCCGGTCAGAAATAGTGGTCCTTTTTTGCGAAAATTCGCAAATTCGCGAAGACATTCGCGGGCCAGTTGGAAAAGATTCCTTCGCGAAGGCGCGAATGACCTCTCAGACAAGCCTTCGCGAAGGTTTTTCGCATTTTCCACTTTCCTGCTGTGAGGAAAGTGATACGCACAAGTTGTAAACAGCAGAAGTTATTCCGTAACTTAGCTTTCTTAAGCCTGGGCGTACCTGCGTTTCTATTTCATTCCAACGAAGTATATATACACACTTCTTTGAAAGCTATGTACTAAACTATATAATATGCATACATTTGCTTGCAGTTTTGTCTTTAACATAAACACAGCTGTTATACTGATGGAAATGAAGACTTAGTGCGCACATAAGCAAGGCGGGAGAAATTAAAGCAATGTTAGTAACTGACCCCAACGGGTGTTCGCGAATGGACGCGAAGGGTCGCTGAGGCCAGCCTTCGCAAAAGTTGTCCATTCGCAGCTTCGCGAAGAAGCGAAGGGCATTCGCATTCGCGAAATGCGAAGACACTATTTCCTTGAACAGGACTGTAGGTAAGCTGAAACTCTTTAGAAATTTTTAATTTTTAATTTCTTTTTAAAATATTTAATGTAACGTTTATACAACAACATCTGCACGATATAATGCAGCAAAATTTAGTTTTGCAGCACAGCTGACGCATAAAATCAGTAAATTCGAGCTTAGCCAAGAGTCGGCCGTTAGCCGCACCGGCCAACGGACAACATACAGTGAAATAGTTGTTTCAGAAACGGGAAGACCGTGGCGCAGAATTTTTCTGTAGCTGTATAGGCCAGACGTTTATTCATTTTATACAGCGTATGATTTGATTCCTCAATAACATACTGGTCTTGGACTTCAGGCATTGAAAATCGTTTATATCTCGACAGTGAAACGAGAAAATATGCTAGACTGATTGATGAAGTTATGCAGGATACTAGTAAGAATAAATCAAGTACTTTCTCTGGAGTTTGTACTGTGATCTCACTCTAGTACTTTACCTACTATGATCTCTAGCCGTGTATGCTGACAGTTACTCCGCATTCTCAACCTTTTCGAAATTCACATATTGTTGACACGCCAACAAACAAAAAACAAGCAAACAATAAACAAAATATATATTTATTCTGCACTATATTCTAAATTAATAAATTAACAATGTACTAACTATAAAACATAAAAAATAATGCTCAATTATGAGTACATTACCATCTTCTGCACTGTTTCAAGTACAGCCAGTCCGAAGACCACCCCAACAAGGGAGGTCTCAGGGACCGTGCATCTTTGAAACAAGGTCTTAGGAGGGAGAGAAAGAAGGGGAAGTTAGCTCAGCTCTTCAATCGGGTCGGGACGAAAAGTGATTAATTCACTCGATTGTAGATCGAATCACGGCCTTCCAAACTGCAGTTAGTCAGTAGTACGTAGTACTAATCTCATCTCCACCGAGTCATCAGCTGAACATCCACATCAGGCTTATCAATCTTTCCTATGCCTGCTTCCCTTGACACCGTAAAACTAGTTTTGCGAAAGCATGCCTTACCTGCTGCTGCTGTTGCTGCGATTGAGCGGCGGCGCCAACACCACGTCGCGCAGCGCCCTCTTGCTGGACTCCCTGCTGGCCGGCTTTCACTAGAAGTGAAAATAGCACCATTAGTTGTTATAGAATACAAGGAGTATAGGAGGGCCATTTCGACCTGCAATCATTGGATTGGGAGTTACCTCAAACTGCCTGCAACCCTTTCCTGAGTACCGCCAATCTACATTATCTCTATTCGCCAGGAACATCCCTCACATGACCCATTTATACCCGTTACCCACTCGATACCTCAAATTTTTCTGTCATACCTCCCTACTTAGGCTGAAATCAGTCTAGTAAACTATTTGCTCGCGTATCGCGAGGCTAGCCTGGCGGTATAGCTTGCTCTACTCTGAATCGGCTGCCTTGGTTTCGATCCCCGACCAGGACACTGCTCTTCACTTCTTTCTATCATGCTTTAGAAAAGTTTACGTTTGTTTGTTTGTTTGTTTGTTGGCGTGTCAACAATATGTGAATTTCGAAAAGGTTGAAATTATGAGTAACTGTCAGCATACACGGCTAGAGATCATAGTAGGTACTTAGAGTACTAGAGATCATAGTACAAACTCCAGAGAAAGTACTTGATTTATTCTTGCTAGTATCCTGCATAACTTCATCAATCAGTCTAGCATATTTTCTCGTTTCACTGTCGAGATATAAACGATTTTCAATGCCTGAAGTCCAAGACCAGTCATTTTATTTAGGAATCAAATCATACATGGGCAATGAATAAACGTCTGGCCTATACAGCTACAGAAAAATTCTGCGCCACGGTCTTCCCGTTTCTGAAACAACTATTTCACTGTATGTTGTCCGTTGGCCGGTGCGGCTAACGGCCGACTCTTGGCTAAGCTCGAATTTACTGATTTTATGCGTCAGCTGTGCTGCAAAACTAAATTTTGCTGCATTATATCGTGCAGATGTTGTTGTATAAACGTTACATTAAATATTTTAAAAGAAATTAAAAATTAAAAATTTCTAAAGAGTTTCAGCTTACCTACAGTCCCGGCCAGAAATAGTGTCTTCGCATTTCGCGAATGCGAATGCCCTTCGCTTCTTCGCGAAGCTGCGAATGGACAACTTTTGCGAAGGCTGGCCTCAGCGACCCTTCGCGTCCATTCGCGAACACCCGCTGGGGTCAGTTACTAACATTGCTTTAATTTCTCCCGGCTTGCTTATGTGCGCACTAAGTCTTCATTTCCATCAGTATAACAGCTGTGTTTATGTTAAAGACAAAACTGCAAGCAAACGTATGCATATTATATAGTTTAGTACATAGCTTTCAAAGAAGTGTGTATATATACTTCGTTGGAATGAATAGAAACGCAGGTACGCCCAGGCTTAAGCAAAGCTAAGTTACGGAATAACTTCTGCTGTTTACAACTTGTGCGTATCACTTTCCTCACAGCAGGAAAGTGGAATTGCAAAAACCTTCGCGAAGGCTTGTCTGAGAGGTCATTCGCGCCTTCGCGAAGGAATCTTTTCCAATTGGCCCGCGAATGTCTTCGCGAATTTGCGAATTTTCGCAAAAAAGGACCACTATTTCTGACCGGGACTGTACATAAGATATGGACACTTTGCTCCAAATGCGTCCGTACTCAATTAACTTACCTAGTTAACGTTATTTTTAATGTTAATGTTAATTACTCGCAAATTTTAATTGTAGCTTCGTTTTTAGTTTCAGACAACTTGGTATTTTAAATTTGTCTAGTGGTCAACGTCTCATCAATTCATTTCAGCAAAAGTAAAACAGGATTGGAGCTAAACGTTTGAAAAGCTAGTTTGAATAAAGGTTAAATAAGTTGACGCATAATGAAGCAAGGTAGACGAATAAAGATAGCAAATTCCAACTAGCCAACGTTGGCCAATAGCTAAGCAACGACCAATGGCTTACGGAAAATCTACAGTTAAAGGCCACCCAACGGCCAACTGCCAATTGGCTGGTCAAATTCAAACTCCGACCAAGCCAAGCCAAGCCAACCAAGCAAATTTCGGCCAATCCCAACACTAGCCTGTTGTAAAAGTTACTCCAAGTTGGGTCATGTCATTGGATTTAATGAAAATTCTGGTATGCTAAGTTTCTTGGATAAACATATATTTAACCTGACCACAGAAAAACGGCTACGCGCACTTATTTAGAACACCAAATATTTACAATCGCGCCACGGTAGGGTTTTTCAAAAATCGTACCTGTGCAAAGTTCGCATATATATCTTTGTTCTCGAGTGCGCATCTTTAATTTCGACTGCAAACTTACAAAAATTGCTGCTCATCGCTATAAACGACTTAGCATCAAATTAATGGATTTTTCTACGAGTTTTCTAATACTACTAAGAGTCTTAAGCATTATTTTACGTCGCGTGCTCAGTGACTTATGGTGTTGAAGCAGAATGGATTACGAATAATACATAAGCAGGCGGTGCGCCCCCCCAGAAATTGAAGAAAATTTTTAATTTTGGATAATTCATGTAATTTCGGTTCATCAAATTATCCACTATATTTCAAGAGCTGCGTAAGTCGTCCAATTGCACCCAGAGCTTTAGTTTGAAGTCTTACTGAGGCCTATACTTACTTTGCTTTAAAGCCTGTTCGTAACTTACGTTTTTACTGTTTTGCAGGTAATTATTTAACTAATGGTAGTTAACCAACGCTAATCTAGTTTCGATTAGATTTAACTAATAGTGAAGATGAATAGGTATGGCTGATGTTAAGGTTACTGCCAGCCTGCTAGTTGCAAAACTTTCCGTTTTCTCAGCATGTCAAGGTGAACTTTCCAGAATCAATTATTGGTTCGTCGAAATCACCCATTTCTTCATCAATTCCGCTCTAAGTTTGTCATCCAGAAGGAATGTCATTCAACTCCTTTCTAACTGGGCCGGATTTTTTTCTGCTCATTTAGTTCGTTTCAATTCTAATCAGAAAGAGGACTTTCCCGGACTTGAAAAGAGCAGGGAATGTGGTCATGTGAAAATCAGAAACGGTATCCAGTAGCAGTCACAAGTTTTTCAGGCGATTGCAATCCATGTTTGTCCAAGTAAGATGTTTAGCAATATGTAATGAACAAGCTGAAATTGGAGACAGTAGTGTTCTTAGGCAACCTATGAATTAGTAATTCAAACAGTAGGTCGATCGAGAGCATGATTATGTGACATACGCGGGTGGCAGGTCAGCACGTTCACCGCTGGCTGAGTAAACCCAGGTAACGGATCAACGACAGGTAGTTTACCAAAGTGAGCCATTGTGATAGTTGTCAGTGTACGGTCTCAATTTTTTTATCAAAACCATTCATGTAGTCGGTAAACGGCTACATGCATTGGCGCACATAGAAAGTCTTTTGATATTTGAGAGGGTTTGCGGGCAAAGCTTTCTGGAAGTTGAAAGATGACCATGTCAATGTCTAGCTGAGCAGAGCGTTAAAAATTTTAAATTGAGTCAATTTCAAAAATTTTTAAGTGTAAAAAAATGGAAGTGTAAAAGTTTGAAAAACGAAAGTAAGCGTATGTTAAGAGAAAATTGAGTAGTGGCGCCGAAAACCTTTAACACATGTTTCTATCTGGCTCTATGGTGAAGTTTATTCTGGTTACAACGCCGTTACTATACGACGTTAAATAAAGTTACCTAAATACGAGCATTTAGTTAACTACCTAGCTACTAATTAATGAGTGAATTTCTTGTTGCTTGGATTTTCCCATGATTAGGAATTTTTGCATTTTATGATTTATTCTCTTTTATAGGCCTCATTTCCTCATATGATTTATCCCATAATTATTTATGTAAATTAACGTTAGTTACCAGTCAGAGGTCTGACACAGGTACATATAAAGGAAATGTTAACACAATGACCACTAATCTTAAACTCGTGATTTTAGAAAAAATAGAAAACTGTAAAAATTCAAAGATGGTGATATTAGGAACTGACAGCTTTAGCATCAGGAAGTTTAATAAATAAAATATAACAGTTTGGTAAAATTAGCCTTTAATCCGAAAATTGTTGAATTAACCTCAACTGAGTGAAGCTGAAGGCTTTATTAAAACTCATATATAAACAAAATTATTCTACAGGAACTAGCTTTTAAGAGTCTAGGCGACTTGACCTCTTGCACGTTATCCTCTCAGTTCTAACTTTAGATTATTTAAACTAACAGCCATTCAAAAATCCAAAATCGAAAATTTAAAAGGCAAGGAATGGAATCAAAACGTTTTTGGTTCCGATTCTGCAAGCTTGACATTGGTGTTCGGTGAGACATTGAGCATGAATCTGAAATCAGTTGTTTTGATTAAGATTTTTGTTGTCTCCGTATATCTAGCATTTTAGCTTCAGACAACATAGAACTAACGCAAGTCTGAATCGAAAATAAAATTTAAGATTTATCCTCAGCTACTCAGAAAATCAATTTCAGCCGAATCGAATGTCATACTTTGCGTCCTTCAAAGAACTAATTTTTTCTCGCTAACGACTGTCCGGAGAAATTCAGGAATTCCGGAATTTAGTTAGCGTGAAATCCGGATTCTAAGTTACTTGAGCAACTAGAATCCGAAAAATGTCCGGACTTTCGTTGGTCCGAACAACGTAAAGTCCGGACATTTTCCGGATTCTAGTTACTCAAGTAACGTACTATCCGGATTTCACGTTGCTCGGACCAACTAAAATCCGGATTCTAGTTAACGGTAAGCAAACCCTTTTCTACCCCCCTTTGTGTATAATCCTCCGGTCCGGTAGCGTCGCGGTGTTTTCTAGAAATATTTAGGTAGGAAATATTTAGCGCTGTACTTAAAGTCTGGTGATGTGAATTGTGACATAGTTAAGCTATCAGAAAGGTATACTATTTCGCGCATGGTGGCTTTAAAGAAATTAAAAGTAAGCATGAAACATATTCTAGGCTAACCAACTACAAACGTATGATTCTGACAAACTGAAATTGGAATTGTTAAATCCTGAATATGGTTTTGGATTTGATAATGCAATTAAAGAATTCTGTGTACCTGAAATAGAATCACATTTAGGTTCCCGTACGGTAGCTTAGGCTTGGCGTTTATTCCTAAGGTTATTGACATTGGTTATTCTTGTAATTGAGCCGTTCTTCGTGTTTATAGCAAAATTTAATCAAATTCTGCAAAATGTGGCTAAGCCTACGTTAACTAGAATCCGGATTTTACGTTGTCCGGACCAACGAAAATCCGGACATTTTCCGGATTTTAGTTATTAAAGTAACGTAAAATCCGGACTTTACGTTGTTCGGAACAACGAAAGTCCGGACATTTTCCGGATTCTAGTTGCTCAAGTAACTTAGAATCCGGATTCCACGCTAACTAAATTCCGGAATTCCTGTATTTCTCCGGACAGTCGTTAGCGAGAAAAAATTAGTTCTTTGAACGACGCACTTGTACCCCTCAACATTTTTAAAAATTTCTCAATTCTTTAATTTTTCAAATCAATCTCTGAAATCTCTAAGAGCCTTTTCAAGAAAGGGTAGAATAGACTTAAAATTAACTCAATCCTTTTCATGAAAGAGTTTAGACAGAAAAACTCAAGCTTGAGTGTAGTCAAGTCAGTTATTGTTATCTCTTCTCAACTCTACTCTACACTTTCTTGAAAAAGGCCACAAAATTTTGTCAGGCGCGAAACCTTCAGAGATTTCTCGATCCCTAATGAAATTGATCTTGAAAAACATGCTACTGCTAACGCCTGATGAAATAACAATAAGGTCATAACATAATTCTGAGTTTTTGTATCATGCCTGATTTCCTTTGTCTGGCTTGATGATTTAAAGGTTGCCCCGAAATGGTTCTTCCATGCCAGATTCCAACCACTGATCGGGATTGTATGCACGTGCCTACTCTTCGTATATGGTTGCTTTGAATGGCGAAGTTACAATCGCTTTCCGGTTAAGGTTATCAAAAAGGTGCCTATTTGATATTGTTGGTGTTAACGTTCTATCACCTGTGAAACTCAGTTGGGTTCCGAGGAACCTGCTTTTTTGTATGAGGTTAATGCCACTGTTTTTCTTGAAAGAGGTTAATGCCAATGTTTTAAAACTTGTATTAGAATCGCTAGTGTACTGAACCATTACTGACATTTTTTATTGCAGATATCATATGAATCTGTGTTTCCTTCTGTAACAGTCTGCAATTTAAATCCTTTTTGGAAAACTCGAGCCATTTGGTCTTCACTTGGCCAAACATTGGTAAAATTAAGGAGTAGTTTACATATTCATATATTTACCGTTTTAACATAGATGTTAGCTATATAACTAGCTATATTTGGCACAGCCTATAGATTTATGCTTCCACTGAGACGAATTGACTAGAATGAACTAGAATTGGCATAGCTAACATCCATGCTTTGCTTTGTTTGAAAGAAATACAAAGCGCAAACAGAGCTTTTAATTTTAAATTAGTAAAGCTCTTGACTATGTTTGACCCAGCATTTAGAGACAGTTCGATGGCTCGCGACATAATTCTTCCCTGAGATAAAATAGTAAAGAAATAAATGGAAGGTAAAAAATATTATTATCAGTTGGAACGTAAAGATTATTTTGCGAGTGAATTTTAAGATATAAACGGGACACTAAAATAAACCTGTGGTTCAATTTTGAAAACTGTTAATACTATTAAGAGTTCGACAGCGTGAAGAGTTTCCAATCTTGAAATCCAAGCATACTTTCTGAGTGCGTTGACCATATCAAGTTGATGAGTTGAAACATCGTTCATGGCACATTGAAAAATTGTCAGCTTCGTTTTAATACTTCCAGTATGCTAGTTTGATAAAGTACTGATTAAGCATGCATGACTTGCTTTAACATTTGCCTGGCAACAATGCATAGCATTTATTATTTACATCCAGCAAGAATGCATATTATCATGTGTTTGTGTTTTAGCATTACGCCATTAAAAGTTCTTTGGAAATAGAAGATCCGAATTTTTATTATACCGGTAAGCGGTCATTTCGGATTATGATGACTTTGCTATCGGCCTACCTTAGCTATAATGTAAGGTTTTGCAACAATTTGCAAGAGTTTGGATTTACGAGTGCATAGGCGGATGGTGCTGGAAAATTCATGTTAATTTTTTATTTAGCTTTTGCACAAAATGGTTTTGCTGCAAACAAAATTCACACATTGTTTCTATCTTCAGTTGTATCTTCTCTAGGCAACGGTTCAGAGCAGGGATACAGGGTATTGGGATGCTATGACAATCGACATTTGGTTGCTGCTAAAACGCTAAAAATTAACAACAGGTCACCAACGAGATGCTCTGAAGTGTGTTACGACTGGGAGTACCCATATGCAAGTATGCACGGCTCTCTGATTGTTAGGTGAACACGTGAGAATGGAGTCGATATTTGCACACAAGGTTATGGTTTGTGTTGAGGCTTAAGGTTAAGGACAACGGTAATGTTAATTTCGTTGTCGATTTCAAGTTCTAGTAAAGTGGAACTGTAAAGTGCTGAGTGCACACTGAGTGCTTTTGAAACACAAGCTTGAAATTTCTAGTGCCATACACCGTTTACCTAGTTTGAGTTTGGAATTTTAATTTGACATGAATTTAATCGACGGATTCTCTTTAATTTCTTTATTTGTTCTACTTCACTGTTCACTGCTCTCTTGCACGTTTTATGGCCGTACTATGTGGTTGCCAATAGCAGGGATAGAAACTGGGTCATTTTTTTGCGACCCATGACCCACTCGACCCAAACGCAAATTTGACCCAGACCCAAAGTAACTCATAAGATTTTAATATTTAGTGACCCAGACCCAAATGACCCAAACGGCTTCGTGACCCAGACCCAACTGACCCAACAATTTTTGTGACCCAGACCCAAATGACCCAATAGAATAACGTTACACAGATTGACTCTAACAAAGATTGACCCGTTGTGCAGTGTTTTTGAATTTTCTAACTTTCTTAATTTTTGGTAAAATGCAAGAATAAGTACATTTCACTCATTTTGTGAAACTAGATCAATTGGTTGTTTTCCTTACAAAAAACCAACTATTACTGAGACCTGAGTGGTTGATGCTGTAAACTAAAATCTACCGAAATGTCTCCACTTTAGTATACGTGCTTTTACTAAGTGACCCATCTCATATAGAATGGCAGAGTAAGTCACACATTACTTCTAGTGATATCTGCGACATGACTACTAAATTTAACTAATTAGTCAGTGATCGCGCCGAAGATGCGAAAAGTTTTCAGAAATGGTAGGTTCACCTTTAAAACTAGCTAGATTTCCACCACAAAAATTGAATCTTCAAAGATTTGACAAGACCCCTGTGACCCAGACCCAAAATGCCCCACTAAGATTGCTGACCCAGACCCAAAGTGACCCATAGGAAGCTTGACCCAGACTCACCCTGACCCAGAGGTTTTCCGAAATTAGTGACCCAAGACCCAGTGACCCATGCAAAAATAGCGAACCAAACGACCCATGACCCAATGACCCAGGACCCAGTTTCCATCCCTGGCGAATAGGTTATGCAGTAAATGAGTAATTAAAGACATCACAGTACAAATGGAGCTTTGTTACATAATTTGTTGTTGTTGTTGTTGTCTAATGTTCTTTGTTGTCTAATTGTTTCAGCAAACACTAATAATAGCTGTGTGTGCTTTCTAAATTTGCCTCTCAATGCATCTGGGAAGCTTCCGTGCGAAAACGGCTCTAATATTGTATTAGTAACCAAGACTGGTTCTGTAGGCCATGGAAACTCCTCCAGTAAGTTTCGTACCTAGTGAATTTATTTTTTCTTAGCCGAATTGGTGCTACTGACTTAATCACCATCAGAGTTGGATCTACGAATACGAATTCAAGCATTTAACAGTCAAACTAGCAATTAAAAAAGAAATATACTAAATAAAACGGACAAACTCACCCTGCGACCCTTAAACTAAGACAAATACCTCATCCTCTATGTAAATATTTTGTTTTGAGTTAAATCTGAGGAGGCGTTTCAAACAATCAAACAACTGGGTACGATCAACAGTTATGTGTAAAGCAGTTTCATTTTAGTAACGCAGGAAATATCTTACAGCATGTTTTATCAGCAACCTTGTACCTGAAGGTGTGTATGCGGATACTTGTTATCGAATCAGCAGTTGATAACATAACAGCAAATTCGTTCATTGAGTTAGACAACATACATATATTTTGTAGAACACTGGATTCCAAGCTTTGCGTTTCCAAAAAGGAGCTATTCATTTATGTGCCCAGTTGGTTGGGTCCGTGGAGATCATGCATGCTACAGGATTCCCGATGGTCACTGGCAGTCAGGGAAAAATCTGCTTGAAAACTGTCAGGCAGAAAATCCAAATTCGTTGCCAATTGTATTTGTGGATTCCAATCAAGAGGCAGATTTTCAGGAATTCTTTCTGTTAGTAATTAGAGCATGCTTATTAGTAGGATTCTGGTTATTGACGTTAAGCTTTTTCGGTATTTTATCGAAATTTTTATGTCATTGGGAATTGTATGAAATGTAGTGTTGTAGACCGCCCTTAGCTCGGCCGGCAGCCCGGCCTGGTTATACAAACCGACAACCCGTCGGATCGAAACAAGCCGGCCGGACAGTGCGGCGTCGGTTACAGGTTTTGCACTCGTTCGCTTTGGTTTGCCAAACGTTTGGCACGAATGCTTGCAGTTAGTTCATTTTATGTTTCATTCACATCACGTACTGATATAGGCTCAAACTGGCCGGCCGTTCGACAGGGTGGTTGTATCTGAACCGTCTGCTGACCGCCAACCGGACTAAGTCTAACAGAGCTAAGTCTTTGGATGGGGCACTTCTGCGCTTGCAACTGACGTACCGGGCATGGCCCATAGTGTGCTCGTGAATGTTCTGTTCCTTATATTCTTAATAACGTGTTTATAAACAATGAAAAACCATAAGGGTTGAGCTAAGGACCGTCGTGAAAAATATTTGTCGCTGTCGCATGTACAGCTACAACAGAGCTCAACTATTTGCTGATTCATTATGGATGAATGCTGTGTGAAGCTTGTTTCAGTTTCAGGGTTGAATTACTTACCTTTTATAAAGTGATATTGTTGATTGGTTGAATGCTTGAAAGGCTTGTTTATAAAACGAGTATTTTGACAGCGAGCAACAGGAATTCAAATTTGTTTTACCTTTTACTGACCGATGGTCCTGAAATATCTTCTCAAGAGTTGCACACACACGGTTTGCCTTGGTATCCCTTTTCTATACCCATATCGAAGACAACTCTATCAAAGGGCATATGTTCACATCATACATATAAGCTAAATAGTTTTTCAAGCTAATGTCCTAGCATTGCTTTGCGTGCGTTATGATTACACCAAACTTAATGCCATGTACATGTTGTCCAATGTTGTCTTTTCGTAGCCCGTCACAGAAAGACTGCCAATAACCAACAAACTTTTTTCACGCGCAATGTATCAAATTTATTAATTTGGAAGCTGTATGGGCAAACGTTTAAGTCGTCCTCAGCCTTAAGAGTCCTAGCCTTAGAAATTAATTTTGAGACGACTGCGACCTGGAGGAAATTTGATGGAACGTGTACCTAAGCATAGCATAAAAAGTTGCCACAAAATTTGTACAAGCAAATATGTAATTTAGCATTTTTAAAATGCTACCAAAACCCCTGCTTATTATTGGAAAATTTCAAGATGTTTGCCCATCTCGGCAAAAGCTGTTTAGAATAACTGCAAATCTTGCGATCCGGACTGGATTATGTTAAGCGAGTTAGACTTTGAGTCGCAGCGTGACAAATGAGGTGTAAGTGTAAATGTAAATAAAATGTAAATGAAATGAAATGAAAATGTAAATCTAAAGGTACGAATTGTGGACAATTGATTGGCAGATTGGCTAACGTGATTGGCTAGGTGTGCTAACGGTTGCTTTACTTGTTGAGTATTTTAACTGCTAAAAATCAAATAGCCGCTTTTCCGGTTCTCATCTTGTTGCTCCTAAAATTGACCTCAAATAGTCATGCTAGCCTGCCACACATGGATATGTTTTTACAGAATATTATAACGTTTGCCAGGATTATGGATGAGTTTATGCACCCAATGAGGGTATCTAACATGAATACACTGTTGTTTAGCTCGAAATATTGGTCAATCGACAAACACATGTATTTTGGACATCATACCGACTTATTCCTAGGAATACAGTGGCGAAACACAACAGACTGGCAAGTACTCGGGAGAAATTGTACTCCTAGGTAACTAGAGTAGAACAATATCTCAGCACGTTGGATATTAAGGCATATAAAGGTCTATAAGGCTTGTGGATATCAAGAGCATGTAAAACTGCATTCATCCTTCGCACAAGAGTATCTGGCTGAGTTTGACTTGGGCCACATCTGAATTGGGCCACCAATTTTATTGGCTGAAATTAACACAGCTCTGACCAATCATAACCTGTTGCATGTGTCTAGCAGACTGCCTACTTCAATTCGCGTAAGGGGATTATATGAGACAAATTTTGGAAACTACAAAATTAGAAAGCATTGAAATTTTACAAACTGTACAAAATAGGACAAATGTCAATATTTATTACGCAGGCTGCCTCCCCCCCGGAAAAAAACTAATGTTGAATTGCATAGAATATTATGCAATAAAAATGAAATTAATTTTCGCCATAATTTGGACTATTTGTCTGCTTTTGAGTCATTCGACTCCAGGAATTATTGAAAATTAGTTTGGGTTTGTGTTTTAGTGAATTTTAAATAATTTTAAATAATGAAACCGTGTTTCAATTTGTTTTAATTTAGAATTGTTGATTTGACATTGAATGTGAAAGTGGAAGATGATTGTTGAAAATATGTTATGTAATTTGTTAATTTTGCGATAATATGTAAACATTTTTAGCAATTTCTATGCCTGTTATTTTTGTTCTCACGTTTATGAAACAAGCATTTTCATAACTGTTTCATTTCCTAGAAAAACAAAATTATACATCAGCGCTTCAGTATGACTTTTATCTGACGTGTAAAAGTAATTTGTAAGTAATTTGAATGACAGACTTAGATTTCAATTTAGCCAATAGAATTTTGTGGCCCAGTTCAAATGTGGCCCAAGTCAGAATAAACCAGAGTAGCAGGGGTCTGTTTTCTTGCAATGAACAATAGTTTGATATAATCTTTCATCAGAGCACAAGTTAGTCCCTACGTAGTTTTTACTCCATAGTAAGAGGAGAGGTGCATTCCTACTTCCCAGGTTGTTGAAGTATGGGCGGTGGTCACTAATGACCCAACTTGGGAGAGGGCAAGACCAAGGCTCCATAATTCCTCGATATTTGAGTAAGAGAAAAAGTAAGAAAGCAACTGGAGGAAATTCTTTTGGCATTACGATTGACCAGTTCGACATAGAATATCCCCTCCGTTTGCAATCCTCAGAACGTTTGCACGACATGGCTTTTGCTTTGATGACGAAAGACACGTCCAACAGCGAAGTTTTACCCTTTGTTTACTTTTTATGGACCAAAACAGCCATGTGTACTCTTGATAGAGAAGTGCATCCAATTACCGCAAACTGTGAAGGTTTTCTGTCACAATCACTGGGAGGGGTGTTGGCTTTGTAAAAATGTTCAGCACTTCGAAAACAATCAAATCGCAGACGTATTGTGGGATCCTCTAGTAGCTTCTAAATTTGGAAAACTGGAAAAAGAAGGATACTTGGAAACTTTGTAAAAGTTGTGTATGATCCAGATCACAAAATTTTGAATTCGCAGAATGCTTCAGCTTATCTGTCAATGAAACCAATTGATTCGGGAATATTCCAGAAGTTGCAGAACGAAATATTCTTTTTTCTGTGACCAAACCTGTTAACGTATTTTAAATATGCTTAGATATGTGAATTGGTATATGAACCCTGAAGGTGAAAAGTACAGTTCCAATCGATGCCTAACCACAAGTTTCAGATTGTCATCAACAGCGGCGAAAATTGCAGACTGCCGCTCAATGTTTACATTAGTTTGTCAAATACAAGATAATTGGAATGATGTCTGTCTTCAACCCGGCGAAGGCATGTTGATCTTTGCATTTTTGTTTGTGTTATTGGTTAGGTGCTCTCGGGGTTCTCTGGGATTGCCGCACGCACAATAGGTTGCCACTGAAGTCTTCTTATATATCCCAAAGTCTATGTATATATATATATATTCCATAAGTTATATATATTAATGTATATATATACATATATATATATATATATATATATATATATATATATATATATATACGGCGACGTATCAAGTAATAGTTCAGGTTATTGCAATTGTTTGCTATACAGTTAACGCACAATATACAGCAAACGGTACCATCTTAAGAGAAAAGAAAGATTCCTACCACCAACGTAATTTACTACAGTAAATTTGTGGAGATTGCCAGCAAAACGTTTCCGACAGTCGGTTTCCAACTTCTTCTACTCTAAAGACTTCCACTTCACTTAGACGCAAACTTTTTCAGGTAACCATTGGCAGTTTGTTCAAAATTCTGGTCTAGCTTACTTCGGAGCGGATGAAACAATGACAATGGTGTACGATCTGCCGACGTTCGTTGATCTTGTTAGTAACTGGCCGGCAGAAGTGTTCACAACCTATTTCAAAGTTATGGTAAACACGGCAAAGAAGCAGGGCGCAAGGGCATAGTGATAGCGAGCACCTTATTCATTTTTTTCATTTAAAACGCCGTGTTTAAAACTACAAACGAACGTTGCTTTCCTAAAATGTTTTAACAGTTTCTGAAATAACGAGAATTGCTAACGATAGCTTAACATATAACGTACTTCTTAGAGGGCAAATTATTGACGAGATTAGTTATAGTCAGACAACGACTATGATTTAAACACTAGGGTAAATGTCTTCAACTTAATGGTTTTTATCTGTTTTAATATAAACTGCTCTTCGTAAGGTAACGTAGGTCGCTATAAAGTAAAAGCCATGTGTGTTGCAAGTGATGCTTAATTTATCTTAGCCTGCAATCAACATTTACCTAATTTTTACACCGTAAAAGCAACGCATAATAGGACGGGAAATTACCTGTATGACTAATCACCTGGCCTAGTAATGATACATAATTCTCTAATACCTAATGCAGATACATACTATCCATATTGCTTGTGTAGGCAATGTGTCTGAAATCTTATTATGTAATGGGAGACTACAAAGCTGAAAAAAGTTGGAGAATGAAACTACAGTTGCTGGTGGCAATTCTAAAACGGTATATGAGCACAGATGATAAGCCATTGACGACGCCAGCTTCTCTGTCTGAACTGCTGCTGAAGTGTACCTCCCAAGGCTCACAATGCCACGAGTAAGTAGGAGGCATACGAATATATACGGTCGTATCTGGAAGTGCGGCCGGCTGGCAGCATTTTGATGTCAATTTTTATTCATCTTATCTAGCCATACATAGCATATCTATGCCATGTATGGCGACCAAGTCGTCTTGACGGAACGCTTTCCAGGGACTTGCAAATTCTGGCCAGAAAATTTGAGTCATCCGCTAAGTTGAATTTGATGCGCTGTGAAATACAACCACGCCGTACACCACCAACAATTACAGACAATTACCTGTCACCTCCAAACTAGTTTTCAACATTTCAGATAAGAATAGGTTCGAATAAGATAGTATCGATGGATAAGATCTTCGAATTAAGAAAGGGTTGCCTGTTTCCAACAATTGTGTGCTAAGTTTTGTTTCAGCAAAAATATTATTTGGTACGTAGATCCCAATCAGGGAAGCTGTGTCAGATTTCGATCACCTGATCAAACTTCAAAACCAGGAGAAACAAACGGTAATGCAAGATGGAAACACTAATTTACACTGCATAGACTCACGTGCAGGACCGGCATAGGGAGAAGTGAACAACTGGTTAATTTCCATAGGTATCTAAAGAGGGATCAGGAGGTTTGGTTGCACATGCCGTGCTTCAATCTATCATGCACAGCTTTTATTCATAGTTTAACTAGCTATTGAAACAGGATTGGGTACGGCGTGTGATTAACATCTTTCTAAAAACAACAACAACAACATGCAAGTTTTCAAAATTAGTTAGCCTCAGTTTCTTATATATCAAGCGATGCCCTGGTACATCCCATTAAACTTCGCTTATACAACCAAATAATCTACGAGACCTTTCAAACGATATGAAAGAAATCATTATGAAGGATAAGGTAAAGCGGTAGGATTGTAGACATTGCCACATTAATGATAATGACCCTATCTATCCTGTGATAAAGCAAAAATTTTACAACTCCAGCAACCAATATTTCTAAGATAAAGGATACATTGGTGTTACCGTTTAGGTCTTTCAGCGTTGGTAAATACCAGTGTGGGACCACTAATACAATCGTCAGAATTCGATGGGTTAAAAGTTATGATTCATAGATGGAATGAAAGTCCAGTGCCTCTTGTTAGTGGCCACCTAGTCTCCAGAGGCCACATTTCAACGTTTGGGGTTAAATACGTAGGTTTAATAATTCAACTGACTGATCAAAATTACAAAACCGGCCGCTTAACTAAGTTATAACTACAAAATGTACAATAATTTAAAGTTAAAAGATCTTTTGTTTGGGGATTAAATGGACTATTGCCCGACTGACAATAACATAATAAAAAAGTTGTTTTTAATAATTAGTCATGGTGGATCAAAGTGGAAGAACAAGATAAGGTTGGCACAGCATTCTTGTCTTTGCAGGAATATTGCAGACACAATGGAAATAGTAATTCAAGCGTCCTTTGCATTAATAATTCTAGGTTGAAGAGATATCGCTTGGCAAGCCCTATGGTACCTGTGCAAACGAGCCAAGAAACAGATCCGATTTTCTGTACGGAAATAAATCATATCACATTGAGGTGATTCAAAGTGGTAACTTTTGAACTTGCTGCTATGCTTCCTTTGGCATCATCTGTAACTTATTTGCAAAAGTTTCCCATCGTTTCAATACTACCTCGAATATACTATTGAAACTAAAGCTTCATTATTAAAGCAACAAATAAGATACGACGTCTCAACTGAGCACCGGAAATAAAGCTTAAATTTTGACAACTTCAGTACGAATACAACAACTGATGCCTTCAGTACCAAGGATTTAAACAGCAAATTTTTAATTCTTGTAGTTGTGTCGACTGTCATGTTATCAATACCATGTCATTAGAGTATGCGGATGTCAAGATCAAACTATAGCTTTGACTCAAGAATACGACAAGCCCAATTGCCAGTCAAACTTTACATACTGTAAGTATTTTAACAGACATTAATATCTTCATTTATTAATGTCATAACGTAGTTAAACCTTTGGGACAGCCGTTCTATAAAATTTTATTTTTCATTTTTAAATATGTTTTTATTCAAACGAATTCATATGTTTGGTGCGTTTAAAGACTGAAAACCTAGAAACTGTCACTGAAAATGAATCCAGAATACCGCGAAATCCTGTCTATTGAGCAACCAGATGCAAATACGCAATAATCAGTTTTTATTGCAAAATACATTTGCAGAATGATGTGTGAATTGTGGCTTAGAATTAGGGACCTTGTAGGCTACCATCCTAATATTGCGTTCACCGGACAGTCAAAAGTTATTAGCTAAAATAGTGTGTTACTTGCCTTACATGTCCTATGCTTGCTGCACCTTGTGACTGGTTACTGACATGTCGATAGAATCAACGCTATTTTGGTATTTAAGGGGTCCATCGCTATAAATTTTGGGGTGACTAAATTCACTCATTTTCACTCTCATTTAGACATATACGTGTACGATTACATTTTAAATTTTGAGTAGTTTCGTTCTGATCCCTGTAAGTTCCGAGCAATTAACTGTATGTAACTTCAGTGCGAGAGAGCAGGCAGCCGCCTGAGGAAAGTGAATCAATTTCCCCTCTTCAGCCAACTGAGGCAAGTGTTTGTGAATCAACTTACCTTCTTTTAGCTGTTAATAATAAAAATTATAAAACTTAATCGTTTAAGTCCGACTTTGTGAACTCTCATCCCAACATTGCGTTCAGCAAATCAAAATGTTTAGCTAAAATGTTGTCTGCTATATCCAATGTCTCTATGCTTGTGGCACCTTGTGACTGGTTACAATATAAAAAGGGAATGAAAAATCTGATTTTGCGGTTCTAAAGCTCAAATTCGACTGTAATAGAGAAAATACGCCACTATTTTATTCCATTAGGTATTTGTCTGGTAACTTGGGTTTGTAGCCTCTTTTAACTTGGTCTTTGTCCCACTGGGCCTGGTGGCCCATCATGCATGCTCAGTTGAGTTGAGTCCTGAATGTCTAAATTGCACTTACCAGCAAACTGTGTTATTGAAGATAACGGATATTGTGACAGTTGTCCAGTCAGAGTCTAGAGGGCAGAATTTAGGCCTCTAAGCTTTAGCCGCTCTCAAGAGGGCTGACCCAGCCAGTAATTAACAAATATGTTAATATTGTTTATAGAATTAAAAAGTACTGGATCTCTGTTACGATCTATAAGCATAATGGTACTAATTGCGCCCTGGCCTGTAGACATAATTACCAAATTTAGTTTTCAAAATCATAATTGGTGAGGGCTTGAGGGATTAAGGGCCGAAAAACTTTTATCAAATATTTTAGTCTGTCTTCATCACAATATTCTGATCTTTCATCCCCCTCGAGCACTAATATCTTATAGTTTAGCTACATTAAATCATTATGGTAGATTTCAGATTTTTATTTAACAGATATGTCATCTTATTAATTTTTAAACTTGCTTCAAATTATTAAGCAATTTTACCTTACTTGTTATTACAGTGTTTGTGGTATATTTGGCAATACAGGGTTAGGTGTTCTGTCAGTCTTGTCCTATAATTCTCTCGATTAGTAGTTGACAAATACATATTTTTTCTATTACTTCTCTTAAAAATCTAATTTTCATTTTATTTCAGCGAGTGTAATTTTTCTTTACCTTCATTTATATTGCTGTATGTACGTTTGATAGTGAGGCATTTTTCCTGCTGCGCCTCAGCGCAGCAGGTCTCCTATGTTTGCTCTGCCATCCAGCTTCCAGGCATTTACGTGCAAAACATAAGAAATTACATGAATGCATGTAAAACAATGCTTTAAGATGGCAGAGCATGATTTGCACATAAGATTCTATTTTGAAATTCTTCATTAACGATGACTCATAAAGTAAACAGGAATCAGAAATGGAACAAATTCAATCAGAATATTCCGGTTTCTTTTGAATTGACAGGGAAATTTCTCTGACTGCTTTTTGCAGAGAGTGGCTTATCGTTTTGCAGATTATGAGATCATGTTAAAGGAATAGCTTTAGATTTATACTTCCGTTGCACTTATTACTTACTTTATTGCAAAGCTGCAATTCTCTTTCACTGCAACGAATACATACACAGGAACCGGTAAATTAAAAGAAGACGGTATCCAATAATTTTCCTTATTGCAGCAACCTCACCTTCAAGATTAGCATCCGCTGCGCAGCAGGCCTACAGTTTATAAAATTGTAACTCAGTAAACATTTAACCTTTTGCATGCAATATTGCTTGTTAATTAAGGGGATTGCTTGTACAATACTGCCGGAAGATATACAGAAAATTTTGGTCAATGGGAGCAATCCTGCAATTGCCCACCACAGTGCAAGTAACTTTGACTTTTCTGTCTCATATAAGAGGTTTTCCATTCCTAAGTTCAAACCATAGGCTCAATATTGCTAGAAGACGTAAATCTATATCTTTCAAAATATCTAAAAATGTCATTAGTTAAGACGTTGATATATATTGACAAAACAGATGGAGTTCAATAAATCTTGAATCAAAAATTGTTCCATAAACTCTAATCTAAACATATTCAAATATCAAATAGAGCCAGTTTGTATTATTTGTATTCGTATAATAAATCGACGATATGCGAAAAATGGAGTCTAACAAATGAACACGCAAACTGTACCAACGTGGTCTCAGACACAACTATGAAAGGACTGCATTTCTCGGTGGGACTCCAGAATTGCATAACTCCAGAATGCTGCTAATTGATGTGACAGTCGATGTTTTTCCGTATTGCCAATGAATAATGTCTGACCATCAGCGCTCTGCCTTGCCGTCTACGATCCTGGATGCTCATAGTGAACGCATTTTTGAGCATGACCAGAGCTCAAATCATGTGCAGGGTATTTTAAAAACCTCAACCGGCCAGTCCCCGAAGTCTCCGGTGCCGTTGGTCAAAATGAAAAAGCAGATGAAGATATGTGTATCGATCAATTCACCCCATCACTCGAACAAATCAAAAACATTATTGCTTCTCTGAAGGTTCATAAGGTGCCTGGAGTATCTTGTCCCCCGTCTTGTTGATACCTCTGTAATTATATTAATTATATACCTTTGTAAAATCTACTTGGTCCGCTTGTTCAGGTTGTTAACAGTGCTGGATTCCCAACTAAACCTTCAAAAAACCAAAGCTATGTCCGTCCATTTCCAGATATCGGCTGTACAGGTCTACGGTGAGCCAATCGAGGGCGTGGAGTCCTTCTGTTACCCGAGCTCCGTCAAAGCGCCAGTGGTATCGCCCCTCAGACGATATCGAACTTCGTACCGGCAAAGTAAGCAGCACATTAAAGCGTCTATCCAGTCGTTTATGGACCCGTTCCAATACCTACCAAAATGAAGATCTTCAATACCGGAGTTATTCCCATTCTTTTGTATGGATGCTGTGTTGTGTTGGGTGTTGTTGCCTCGGATCGTGTTGCAAACAATCCGC
The DNA here is from genome assembly GCA_030248195.1 of Trissonchulus latispiculum. NCBI lineage: Eukaryota > Metazoa > Nematoda > Enoplea > Enoplida > Ironidae > Trissonchulus > Trissonchulus latispiculum. The sequence goes on along the minus strand of JASAND010021098.1, from coordinate 4,405 downwards.
AGGGTCTGTTCCAACCAGCTTACCATCTCTGAAAGGCTTCGTCGGGTCTCGTTTGCGCTGGCTAGGTCACATTGCTCGAGTCTGGGAGCGAATCTTCCTCGTGATCCGTGCCGTGGCCCAGCTCTGTCACGGATCAGTAATTCAGCAGGGAAATCCAACGGCTGTTGGTGACAACGAGCCGCCGGATTAAATGCAAATTGCAAGTGCAAAGTTATTACATCGAAGTAACTGTTAGTATTTCCTGAAGGAACCAACCATGGCACCAAATTTGCTGGTTTAGCACATATTCACATGGCGGTGTGTTGAGCTTTCGGCTTTCAATATTATAGCTTAGTTATAATTTAGTGAATGGCTGTGCATTCAGTTCAGGAATTTAAAAATAAGGGAATTGGATCAAATTACATTTGTATAAACTGAACAACTGTGTTAACTACCAGTTTACTGTCCGATAACTAAACCGGCACGTAAATAGCGAAACGATGTAGGTTCTACTCGCATCCTAACCTACAGTGCAACTATCAAAGAATTGAAATAATCCTAACTATGAAGCCCTAGTAAAGAAGGAAGACTTAATGATATTTACTAATAGCTTCGTGAATTTAATAAAGGCGATATGCGACTGCAGTAATGGATTGCTCCACTGCTTACCTAACGCTACTGCTACACCACAAGAATACGGACAAGACTGATTACTCAAGCATAATTAGCTAATGGCAATAAGTGTAACTAAGCAAACAGGCTTTACCCAACTGCATTGTTTAGTTTTTCATTTTTTGGCGAATATAAGTTTGAGCACAGCATATGAGAATACGTATACAATATATACATTCCAATCTGTTCCATTGTTAATTAAAAAGTTAATGGCTTGAGGCAAATGTAGGTAAATTAATTCCATTAATGTTATTTTATTCCTTTATTTTTTCGCGTAGGCCTGTCAAAATATATACTACTTCATAAATGAGAAACTGCACCTCGCCCAAGCATTACATATTTAGTAGTTTCAGGGAAGGATACTATGAAATTTCTCATACCATCAAATCATATGCTCATGCAATAGTAAGTATAACAAGAGTACAGTATATGCTAAGTATTTTGAAGACGGAAGTGCCAGTTTATCTGTATGCAAGAATCAGGAGAATTATTTACTTGAAAAACAATATACCAAGCAAGATTATTTATGATTTTGAACATGATCAGTAACACATTAAGAAAAGTGAGTAGCTTTATGCCTTAACTCCGTTTCACGCTTACACTTAAGCATTGCACCTATCATGGCGGTAGAGATTCTGTTCATCAGTTCCAGTTTAACGGGTGTTTGGACTGAAATATTTTAGACACCGCTTATTTCAATATAATGCTTATTAATTTGTCTTTAAACTTTGTCCTTATTTAGAACAGAAAAACATTCAACGGAACACCGTATGTCTACCATTTCATAGTATGTCAACTGTTGGGTAAACGCACCTTGTGAAAATATACCTATGGATGCTCGCATGAATACGTTTAATGCCGGTGTATTTTACGGTCGATTGTGCGTGTCGGCGATTTGTCGACACTGGGCTGTTTATTCCTGACCTATTAGGCTTTTAGCAGGAAGTCAAGTTTATTTGAATGCCAGTCCAAATTGTTCACAGAATCCCCAACGAGTAAGTATGAAGCTTGAAATTTAGTAGTACAGCTGGAATTACTTGTTTCTCAAATACTGCGCGTACCATTTTCGAATTAGTGAATGTTTCCTTAAAGTTTATATAATAGCAACGTTTAATAATGGTGGTCAACGTTTAATTAAAATTAAGCTTAGCCGGAACAAATCTCAAGTCCCTTATGGGGCCGGACATCGATCTTGGCTATACACAGGAGTCTGCACAACTCAGCTCAGCTAGAGTAGGGGTTTATAAAACTGGCACTGCAAAGACAAAGAGCTCAGAAGTCAGCATTGAGCCTCATTATTTTCGTTTTACACAGAAAGCGTTTGACTGGCAGGAATAATGTATGTTGTAGCGTAGCGACCACTCACTCCAATCTGAAATTTACTTGTAAGGACACTGGTTGTCTTGTGACGTATTAATTTCTTTGACCCATGACACTCTTAGGACAGAACAGGACTTACAGTCTAATACATGAATCTTAATGTACCTCTATTGACGGGCTTTTAAACGTCTTCTTAATTAATAATTGAGAATCTTAATTCTTAATTGCAATTTGAATTTATGCTTTCAGTTCAAGCTTTCCATTGGAGTAAGCAAATCGGGCAAATTGGGTACGAGACTATTTACGAGTGACATTAGAATTTCGCCGTGGCGGAATAATCCCACTTTTAAGGATAGGCTTGTTTGGTTACTTAGGTTAAAATTTGCTTCGAAGTCAAAAAGCAATACTGACAACTTACTGCCAATATTGTTTTAGGACTGCGGAAATCATAGTATATGTAACCGATGACTTCTACATTTCATATTTGGAGATGCCTACGCATGATGTTTGTATCATATTGTGATAACTTGTTTTCTGCATAATGTTAAAGTTAACTAACCTCTTGCTATTCAGATTTGGAGAGACTGTATTGCAGTATGCTTACTGCAAATATGGTTGTATTCCGGGGGAAGCTCAAAGCACCTCAGAAATGCTCTTCCAGCATTTCGAGTGAAGCCTGAAAGCTTTGAAATTCAACATTAGGTCTTTCGCATTAAGATTTTCTACACATTCTACCGCTTTTGACTCCCGGCAGAATATAAAACGTCCACAAATTATCAATTGCACTACAAAGGAACACTGCACTACTTGTGAGTTAATACTTCAAGATTTACATTCTAGATTGTGCGAATGCTGTCAAATTTTGGTGGCATCAGTGCCATTTTAACTGGAAGTTCTGCAATTACAGTCATTAATGTTGTAAGATCACTATCAATTCCTATCTGTGGATCGTGGGTTGCCAGCAAACAGTGGGCTTACCATCAACCACTTTCCAATCACAATTGACAATCACTCCAATCACATAGACAGAACTTTGCTGCCTGAATTTACAAGCTATGTTGATCTGTTGTTGATAGTTGATTTATAGTTGACTTATGCTCAACGTATCGACAGTCTCCAAACGCTACTTCAGCTATATTTTAACGAGAACTTCGATGTGTGATCAAATGCGCGTCAAACTCAAGTTTTTTAGTAGCAAAACTGGATCCTGCCTATTTAGTTTTGATTTCTTTACAAATTCCGAACGCAACAAGTTACTTCAAGCAAATTCAATTTGTTAGAAGCGATAGAAAAAGGTTCGTTACGAAAACGTAAGGCAAAGCATAGAATTGGTTAAATTAAGAAGACACTTATCAAACTCATCATCTGCAGCAGTTTTCAAGCTCAGAATCAGACATTTCTCAACCGTGCAAAGTCCATTTAGGCCTTTACCAGAAAGACGTTCAGACATCAGTAAGCAACCATATATGCTTAGGCGTCTCTTAACAAATACGATTTCCTATCACCCGATTTGTAGAAAGGAATGTTGGACTACTAGGTAGATGAGGTAGTGTAACTAGCTCGTTAAGTATTCATCCTTCCTCCAGCTCAGTGTCAGTCATTCCTTTACATTTTGACAAAAGTTAATCTTATAGCAGCCTGCTAGCACTAGCACTATGCGTATGCCTATTTATGCTAACAAAATTAAACAAAAACTTGATTAATTAACAATTAATAAAAACACTGAATAAAAATCATCGAATCAAAACTCAAATTTCACATATCGAATCGTCATGCTGTATTTTAATATTGTGATGTATAATCCTACGAAAGCAGTAGCAACTAGCTCTTGAAATGAACGAACTACACGCATCTGCGAACGTTGCTTCAATGTTTCATACGCGTTTGCTTACAGCTGTAAAAATTGAGACAATCCCTTTGTATTTTCTTAATTTTCACTTCAAACCAGACAAGTTGTTGAATGTAACCATGAGATAAAGTGAAAATGCAATACTCTAAACAGAAATAGCGAAGCGAATTCATTTATATGCGTATCATTGATGCCTGCCGAAGGAATCAGCTTCCCCGAATTCTGTATACTCATTAGTCATGTTACCAAGAGTACATAATAGAATAAGAGTATGAAACTCTTACGCTACTATGTACTAAACATGCTTGACATGCTCGGGTCGCTAACTCGGGACCCCCCCCCCCGAAAGTCTCGGGGGGGGGTCCCACCCTACACTAATTACATGCTTTCATACAACTGTGTGTCTGCTCGCTGATTCGCTAATTAGCTTAGGCTTACGATAGGCATTTTATTACTAATTTTTAATTAATTAATTATAACTTTAATTAGGTTAATGTAATTAAAAAACTAATTCGACAACTTTGTAGCATTTTTTCTGCTCTTTCCAACGATATAAAAATTGTTGCACAAAACAAAAATTCGAAA
>JASAND010021097.1:0-23097 GCA_030248195.1 Trissonchulus latispiculum | reverse complement strand
GTACTTCGTTCAGTTACGTATTGCTAGCAGAAACCACAAATTCCAAACGTCGACGAAAACTTCTAATGCCACAAGTTGATTACTTAACTTCGAGAGTATGCCATTACAAATAAAAACTGGCACACTACTGGAATTGTCTTAATTACATCTTTTCCGCCCCTTGCTGCGACTTAACACTCCGGCAATACTAATGTCGCAACTATTCGAATTTCCTAATTTCTCCTTCGCATCTCATTGTCATTAATCTACATCAAAGACTATGTGTATGAATGAAGCTTGTACGACAAATTTAAAGTTCTAATGTTTTAAAGTTTAACCCAGTTTTAAAAATTGTGAAAATCATAAAAATCATAAAAATCACGTTGCTGCCACTGGTAGATAGTGTGCTTATGTTTCATCCTTGTGATATTTATTGGCTTTCTCGATGCCTTGTACAGTAGGGCGCCCTTCCTTTGTTCTGCTCTACTCTTTCCGGCACTTATGGCTTCTTTTAAATTGGAGGACCAATTTTTTGCAGGGGGAGATATGTGACAGAGCTAGTCTTTTAACAACTACAGAGCTAGTCTTTTAACAACTTTCTTGAAGTAAAATTAAAATTAACGCAAACTGAAACAATTTGAACTTAGGTACGAATAGCTACAGCTAGGTAAAGCCATACGTAGTGCTTGGAATTTAGGTGATAATTTAATTAAGTATTGAACTCAAGAGGGTTGGCCTTAAATCTACACTGAGGTAATAGCTCCAATTGTGTCGGACGATCACTAGGTAATCAAATTGAATATCTAAGAAAAGTATTATAAGATATACGGTAGAGAAATTAATTAACTCCACTGCTTACCTATGAATATAATTGTTATTGGTATTCTTGTATTGGAAGCTAATGTATTAAATGGTATTCTTCGTTCTTGTGATGTCTCGTAGTTCTACTCCGTTGCTACCGTAATTCAGGAACATAGTGTTTGTAAGGATAACCAAAATTGGGCGTCCAAACTGGACTTTCTGAAAGAGTTGGTCTTCCTATTTCTGACAATGATAGAGTTTATGGAGGAATTGGAAATTGGCTTTTTAGGTTTGTTGGTTACGTCAATCGTCCGAAAGATGGAATATTCTTGAAGCTTCTTAGCCCAAAAGCTACGCAACAAGCGAGAATATTTTGTTGGAAAAGCTAAGAGCTGGAAACTTGTAATACCTATGGAAAATTTAGGGAAAGCCTAACTTTAGACTATTCTTGGAATTGGAAAGCAAATTGAAGTATTACGTAATCGCAATCGTCTTACGGTACTTCGGCTTGGAATAGTTTGCTTTTGTGTTATTCGTGGGGTCTTGGTATTTGTGCTAGTGGAGTCAAGTGGTGTTCAATAAACTGTGTGCTTGCTATATTGTCAAAGTAAAAGATCGTGAAGTGTACCTATTGCCTAAGCTAAGACTCCGATAAGACTAGTGAAGATCCACTGCGCTTTAACTCTGCCTCCGCTGGTCGTCGACCCCACGGCCCGCGACAACTCCACAAAAATAATATTTCGAATACAGGAACATTTCAGCCTTAAATTGACAGCACACTACCGATCAGAGCAATAGAATACACTTTTTAACTTTTCTTTCTATATATATTGGTTTTACTGTCTTACTAAAAATATTGGTTCACTTCACCATGTAGTATATACTCCAACATGGATAGACATTGCTTTTATTGTTTCTAAGTTATACGGCTTGGTCTGTAGTTTTCTTGCCAGAATGTAAAAATTTACTGCAAGTTCGTGGTTAACCCTGCTCAAGAGCAGGGTTAGCCAACCACGTGTTAACCACTTGCTTAGCATTTGGTTAGCAAGTGGTTAAGCTAACCATATTTGGTGCAAGACAGTTTGTGGTTAACTTCAAGTTAACCAAGTGGTTAGCAGCAAATCCGCTAACCATTTGCTAACCACATTTGGTGCAAACCAGTGCATATCTGTTTTCTGGTGCGCCCCAGCGCAGCAGATTTTTTAGGTTTGCTCAATCGGGCTCTCTCATGCAGTTTGCTTCATAAGGATACACTTAACCATAAATGCGAAGTAGCAGCGGTTTGTGATGGGAATTGCATAATTTGTGTGTGGCCTTCTTTGAGACCAAACATTCCATTTCTCATCCACCTAATCAAGAGTATATAATAGGAAGAGTGGGAAGCTTGGCCCTTCCTAATGGAAATGGCCTGCGAGATGCTCGGCACATTAAGGCCGAAATCTCGGGGGGGGGGGGTACCGCTTACCGTTGTTCAGCATGCGTTTATATGCGTTTGAACTAAAACGCATCTGATTGGCCAATCGCCTACCTTATGTCAAATTTACGTGTATAAGCGGACTCCCCCCCCCCGAGATCTCGGGGGGGTGGGTCCCGCTTAGCGTTGTTAAGCGTGTGTTTATATGCGATTGAACTGAAGTGTATTTGATTGGCTACTTAGCTACCATAGTCCCCATCAGTGCATTTTAGTTCGACTGCATATAAACACACGCTTAACAACGCTAAGCGGGAACCCCCCCCCCCGAGATCTCGGGGGGGGGTCCGCTTATACACGTAAATTTGACATAAGGTAGGCGATTAGCCAATCAGATGCGTTTTAGTTCAAACGCATATAAACGCATGCTGAACAACGGTAAGCGGTACCCCCCCCCCCGAGATTTCGGCCTTAATGTGCCGAGCATCTCGCAGGCCATTTCCATTAGGAAGGGCCAAGCTTCCCACTCTTCCTATTATATACTCTTGACCTAATTAATTACGCATATGTTAATATGAACTGCAACTGGCCTGTTTTAATACTCTGATGTAATCGATGTTAGTAATTCCAATATGTTATAAGCATCAATAACATCTTCTAAATTTCAGCTGCCAATTTCAGAAGCGACTTTGCGGTCCCAGAGCTCGGGCAATTGCTACTTTTTCTACTTCACTGCTCCTACGTTTTGCCAAAAGATTCTCCATGCTTCAGTAGTTAAGTTTGTTTGTGTAAACTTTACTTTTCCAATTCCTTTTCCAGAAAATGTCAGAAATGACGTGAAAAATTCATTACAAGTTCAAAAATATCGAAAAAATTATTAAATTCAGGGCATGGGCACGAATTGGTCGCCAAAGTTGCCGGTTGAAATGACGATTAAATGATGTGAAAAAAATTCTCGAGCGCGATCCAACCACGTACTTTCTGCTTAAATATGCTCAGAAGAGCATGCTTACAAGTATTTCCCTTAAAGTAGGTAAGTCTGCTTTGCTAAGGCAGAATTCGACCTTTTGGAATTCACGTGAAACGATGACATTTAAACAGTTCACTTCCAAGAATTAGGTTCTCTTGTTGCAGTACGAAGTGCAGGAAAGTTGTTCTTCCTGCCGAAACTTCAAGCCAACTTTAGCTTTGTCTGCGCGCGTTGCGCTTGCCTGACTCGACATTGAAGATGTTGGTTTCACGGCTTAGCATAATCTTAATGAATTGAATAATTGCCCTTTATAACTGCTTGGGATTTTATTTTATTTATTTCCTTGAAACCTCCTAAAGGGGTTTTATGCTGGGGATACCAATCCGTAAATTTCAAGTAAAATTAGCCAAGAATTTGGCTTAGAATTATTGTGAACAAACAGACCTGAAAATCGAAACTTCTAACTCTGTCAGTTACAACCATCGAGGCGGTGCTGCTTCCGTTCAGTGCAGCACTTAAATTTCGTTGTTTTTCTCTAAATTTAGGTTGCAATTTTTTCCGAATTCCGATCTGTTGCTCTTAATGCGGCAAATACTGTGTCATTCAAGTGTCCTATAGTGTTTACTCTCTCCAAAAAACCAACCCTATCGTATCGTAACGTCAAAGTTTGTTGTAGACTTTAAGCTGATAACCAGTTTCTGTGTTAAATGTTGTTTTCCGTCCAAACTTCAATCTAAGTTTTAAATGATGCATGTTTACGTCTTCTTTTTTACTTTGAGTCGTTGGTCTAAGTTTGAGATTATCTGTAGTTGTTTTCTAGGAGCAATATCTTGTTCGTTTAGCATCTTTGATTACAGTTTCTTCGTGGATTCGAAATGTATGGCTCCGCAAACTGTGTCGTACAATAGTGATGTGGATCGGATCGGTAAAATCGATCCGATCCGCAATCCGGAGGCCGGATCGGATCGGATCGCATCGGATCGGATCGGTAGGCCCGTCGGATCGGCTTGGATCGGATCGCTTGAGCCAGTCGGATCGGCGATCCGGCTAGATTTCAATCATCATATATATAAATTACAACCTCACCACACCACACTCAGAATTATCAGCAAACATGACTTCAATTGGTGCTCAAACGTTTCCTTTTCCTATTTTCCCTCTACAACGTGTGCTGCTCCAAGTTTTTAGTTTCCCAGAGAGAATATAAGCTGGGTAGATTCGCACTTTGTGAACAGTAACTTCAAGTTACTAACTTGTTTAATACTTGCGTACAGCACATTATATGCGATGGCATCTATACGTGAAAACCCAATTTCATAAAATCTTGCAAGTTTGCATTGCACCACTTGAATACTTTGCACTGAAAGTACTTGCACATGGATCGCAAGCTCAAGTTGTCAGTGTTTCATGATGCTTTTCCTTCGACTTACGGAAATTAGCTGAGCAAGTTTGTCAGACTTGAGAACTGTAAACGCAAGTTCAGGTTAAAGTTTACAAGCAATTGAGTTTTCAAAAAGTAGCAAAAATGTTTAAAATAACTCCCAACCCAAAATATGAAACAGATTATTGAAATTTATGTTGTATGTAGATGATGTCATTCAGGCTTCAGTTTCAGTCTCGAACTCTTCAACAAAATTAAATTTTAATTGAGTTCCACCCAGGAACATCCAATAATCCAAAAAGTTACAGTTTTAGTTTCGAAGAACTTAATACTTTGCCTTATATAGCTTTTAACTGATAAAGTGCTTTCGTATTTTTTGTTGCGTAGGACCCAGTACGTAACGTTCATTGTCTAGCTCTCTGTTTTTTAAATTAAGCTTCTGAAATTTTACTTCAGCAATCTTTCTTAATTCCTTTAGCATTTGTTTATAGGAATAATAAAAAATGAAGCTAGCTTAATCAAATTAGTGTGCAAGATGTGTTTGACACTGTAAATCCTACTTTAAAATAAGTTTCATTTAGCTTTTTTAAGAAATGATTTCGGATCGCCGGATCGGATCGGATCGACCGATCCAGGATCCGGATCGAATCGGATCGGATCGGATCGACAAATAACTTTACTGGATCGGATCGGTTAAAATTTTTACAGCCGATCCGATCCGATCCACATCACTATCGTACAAGCGAATAGAACAAAAATAAGCAGGTGTTATTTGATCGGAAATATTCCAATCCTTCAGAGATGAACAAGGGGACGCTTCTAAAACCTAACTTAGAACATACAAGTTTGAATTAGAACCCCTAGAGTTGCTTTCCGACAGAATCTATAACTGAAAACACAAACGCAAGTGGTAAGTTTGAATTTTCAATTTCAGATTTAAAATTCAAATGTTAACCTCAATCTTCGCATTATCTAGCATTGAGATAAAAAAATGCTAGGGACCAATCCGGAGAAAGGAACAATTTCCTTCTGCAAAACGGAGCGACACGATTTTGTGGTCACGAAATTTGTGGTCAGAATTTTCGTACCGTTCGAATCTGTCGGAAAACCGGTCGATCCCTTCAGTTTTCGGGAAACGGTTTGAAAAGTGAGAAAACACTATATTTTTTCTTGATTCGAACTTTTTTTACTAATAGAGACTGGCCAGCCTCCTATACTCTCCGAACTGATTTTCAGCACAAAACTGGACTGCTGGAATTTCAAATTACTGCCTCGCAATCGAGTTACAGCATAGTTTCAGTCTTTTGTCTAAGTGCTTAGAATCAAAATCCAGGGGCCCGTTGCATAAAAATGATAAGTTCATAAGTTAATAAGTTCATAAGTTAATATGTCATATATAATAAGTAAAGGTGTTACATAAAATTTTATTGTAATGAGCTATTATTTCATAAGTAAATCTGAATTATAATAAGCCAAAAGTTCAACTGAAATGGCAACTAAATGTCTTAAGTTCAACTGTTCAACTAAATAGCTGGCTACTAATTGCATTGTATGTTTCAGTTCTATAATATAATTAGTTTAAGAGTAGCTAAGTGAAAAAGTTTAGCAAATAAAAACTTTATCATTAAGAATCGAGCTAGAATGTAATTGTGTAAATTATGAATTCAAATAATCACGGACCATAAGTTTCTTCGGTTCAACAATTTTTAGAACATTGTTTATGTAGTAACGGAATGTGGAATTTGCTATTGCATCATCGTTGCGATTTCGGTCTTGGCACTTTTTATTCCGCTGGAGCGGTATATCTTCCCCGGTGTTGTTGTATGAAATGCATATACGCCTTTGTCATGCTCTAATCTTTCTCCTATTTTCAGCACACGGCCTAGTATATTTATTCTTTAGAAGGAAGTAAATGTAGTGAAGATAGCCCTTTAGTTTTTTGAAGAATTAAAACTAAATCTATTGCAAAAGTTTCAACGAATTTTAGTTAATAAATGGTTTCAAATTTCAGCATGCGTCGTGGCGTTATTTGTTTCTGGAATACTTCGCAGCTATTATCGATTAGTGAAGATTCGGTTCATAGACAGCTGATGCAGTACAATATAAAATCGAAACTACAATCTAAAAATTAAACCACTACTGTAAATCAACCGTAAATTAATCTTCGTAAATCTGAATGAGCAAATTTTTACATAATGATATCTGATGGCTCAACGACGGAATATTCCCCTCTTAGGGGTAATCTTGTTTTATATACAACTTCACGGTACTAATAAAGCACAAAAACTGTAAATCTTTAAAGGAGAGCACTTTGAGCATTTCTAACCGGTATTGTAATCGTTCGGAAAAACCTAAGTTTACCGTTTTCTGTACATTTGTTGCTATAAAATTAATACAATAAAACTTGACATTTTGTTGCAAATTCGCTTATAAGCGACTTTTCATATGCCAAATTTTATGCAACGCTCGATTTTTTCCATTTTGACCTATTTGGCACAATAAAATGATCCAGCAGTAACCTCGAATTTGGCACTTAGCCAAAAAATTACTGCGTTAATTGCAGACAACACTGCTTGCCATCAGTACAAAAAATGTCTGCACCAATGTGACTGTAGCATGTTCCACAGACTTACCTACCACTGTAGCAAAAATTAAGCCTTAATTACCTATTGCCTATTCTTCTGCGGCGCCTGCAGTGAAGCAATTTACTTTTATGCTATCCGTTAACTGAAAAATTTGCTTCAAATTCTGTTGGTAGCACGCTTACGTAATAACAACTAATAACTAACTAACTAACTTAGGAACCGTATCAAAAATAAAATTGTGTACACGTTGAAATTCACACTAATTTCAAACGTTTTCTTTTGAGTTATCATTGAATTTACACGTTTGCTTTTGTAGCAGTTTTGTTCCCATCTTTTTGCACACCGGCAGGTAGTAACTGCTTTATCAAGCAGTGTGAACCCTAAAAAGTTAATTAAGTTAAAAGTTTTTCTTCATTTGGTTACAACACTTGCTTTCTTTGATAATATTAGAATTGCGTACAAAAACTTCAAAACTAATCACTTCAAAACAGACCGCTTATCCGATTTCTGCACGAGTTAGATCGTGTATATAAATCTTGTACACGACAAGCTTTGGCCATATTTTTGACACGGTTTCTTACTAACCAAATTCTGTTGGTAGCATGCTTGCAAGCGCAGGTCAGCCATGCTTTGCGCGCTAACGGTCTGCACCGCATTTTGTGGGATTAAGCCTAGTGTTGAATTTTTCAGGAATAATTACTCCTTTGAAAAAATCTAGAGGATGTCAACAACCTTCGTGGTTTAACTGAATCGTTGAATTATGTTTCGATAACTGTTGGGCAACATGTTTTGATCGACACAAAATAAAGCAATAAGACTACATGCTACGGTGTTTTGATTTGTAAAGTACAAAGTTAATGTTACAAGATAAGTTACAAGAATAAATCTTCATATTATTAATAATAATCTACACAGCCAGATTTTCCGCATAACAGTTTATATACCCAAACGCTCAATACAACGAAGAGTACACTCTCAGTTATCAGCTTGTGAGCCATGCTCTGCACGCTAGCGGCCCTCCGCAATTACGTACCTAGTGGACCTCCCGCAAATCAGTACCTCCAATTGCGTATGTTCACTGTTTTCTTCAGGAAGCACCCCCCCCCCCGCAAAGTGACATATGGTGACATATGGTTCAACCCGTCCTCCGCAAATAAGACATTTCATTTTTCAACTGACGAATGGCCACATTTCGGGGGCGGGTGGCTTACGGTAGTAAAGAGTAAACCTACATACGCACTTGCGTACTGGGTACTGAACTGATTTGCGGGGGTCCACTAGGTACTCAATTGCGGAGGGCCGCTAGCGTGCAGAGCATGGCTCACAGGCTGATAACTGAGAGTGTACTCTTCGTTGTATTGAGCGTTTGGGTATATAAATTGTTATGCGGAAAATCCGGCTGTTTAGATTGCCATTAACTTAATAATTTAATTATTATTAATAATATGAAGATTTATTCGTGTAACTTATCTTGTAACGTTAACTTTGTACTTTTCAAATCGAAATACCGTAACCTGTAGTCTTACTGCTTTATTTTGTGTCGATCAAAACATGTTGCTCAACAATTGTTGAAACATAATTCAACCACTCAGTTAAACCACAAAAAGGTTGTTGACCACACTCTAGATTTTTTCATCTCCTATCAAACATTGAAAAAGAAGTAATTATTCCTGAAAAATTCAACACTAGGCTTAATCCTACAAATGTAGTGCAAACATTTTGTTGCATCTACATAGAACGATTCTGCTAACGAAAATTTATTCATCAAACAAGTATTTTTGTTTCTTTCCGAAACATTATTTGTAAGTGTTGAAAAAATCATCATTTCTGCTTATGGCTGTTTCCAGTTTTATTACCATATGGTGACCTAAAAACGGTAGTTCTCATAGAATTTGTCAGTTTTTTCAATTTAGTTCAGAAACCAATCTAGTTTTTTCTGTCTATTTTCAGACTGGCAACCTGCATAATGTCTCTCTGAGAGCAGTTTTACACTAAATTTCTATGTGTTTTAGCTGAAGCTGGAGTATTAATTTCTTGTGTCGTCTTCCGTGCATTTTGGAAAATGACTCACATTTTTCAATCCATCCCAGGCCGACAATTCTCCAAATGACACAAAAAATGACGGATACAAAAGTCACATCAAATGGCTGGAAATTATTCCGAGCTATCTGTATCGCCGCAGCAATTGCAGTAATATTGCTCAACGCAGTCTCATATCTGCAGACTGGCGAAATGCGGCCAGTACAATTTATTTCTCAACGCTTTCCGGGTTTTCCCGGTTTTGACAGCCGGAAAATGGTTCCGGTTTCAACAGCAGAACCGAAAATGACCCGAAGACTGCTGACGCTTAACACTCCACCATTGACTAGACGGAAACCTCTGAATCGAAGTGGGATTTCCGGAAAGGTGGTTCGAAAAAATCAAACAGTTCGTAGAAATCCGGTAAACGGAATTTGCATTTCCAAATCCAAAGAAATCCGACCAACCCTACAGCTGTCGGCCCTTTATGAAAGCTCCATAGTTCCGGACACAAGACGATATGTGAAGGGATTTATGGAAAACTACAAAAGACTAATCCTAATGCACACTGATAAACCCATGCAGGTAAATGTTCAACTTTCAATAATTATCCGAAATTAAAGAAATTACCATCGAAAATTGCCGACCCTTACCGTTTTCAGGAAAATGAGTAATACCCAAAATATGCGTTTTTTTAAAAGTTGGAGGAATAAACTGGATATTCTATCCTCTGTCAAGGAACGCATCTTGGCTTAGCCAACAGTGATCCTACAAATGTCACAGGACTATACCTAGCATAAAATTTATACCGAATTCAATTAACTGCTAGTATTCATTAAATAAACAAGATAATAAGTAATTAAATAAATAAATAAATAAATAAATAAACACGTGTACCCAAATATTGTTGATGAATAAACATTACCAACATATAGATGATTTTAAAGACGCGGATTAATAGTAACTTTTAGGTTTACATTACAAATAAGTTTAATATGCATCTCAGTATTTCCTTTTCTGTTTTTCAGATTTTGCATTCTCCAAGAAAAGTGAAAGCTAGAGTGCTACTGGCGTCTGGCTGTTTCAGTTCCTATGACGAATTTTGTCGAAACACATTTGGCCGATTTAAACAGTATGCCGATTTTCACAATTACACATTTCAAGGTCACCGGACTTTGCTGGAGAAAAATGCCACTTTTTGGTGGCAAAAGATATTTATTGTTCAGCATATTCTAAAACACAATTTTAATGGTGAGATTTATGAGAAATTTATAAATATTTTTTGAACGATTATGGTCGCATGACAATAGACTTTAGAGTTTAGTAGTATGAAGAATCTGCCACTAAACATGTTGACAGGTTGCGGATTTGGTAGGGATTACGTATAAGCTGCCAGAGGCTTGCAAATGACTTTTTGACTAACCTTTCGAAAAAAACTTGGGAACAACTTCTTCGCTCAATTTCCGGGAACATAATGGAAGCAACAAAGCTTTGATAAACTCAATCAATTATAACTTGATGTATCGGTCATGCATGTGTTGGGGTGGGGGTACCGTACCCCCAAACCTGGAGCTCACCCCAGGAGAGATCACACACCTCCCTCCAAAAATATGGATGTTTCCGGTTTTTTAAGCAGAAAAAGAAAAAACCGAAAATATCCCGTTTTTCGGCTGCCTTGGACCGCCAGTTCATCCGCGTATCCCACATTCCGCCTCCTGCACATGTCTGGAGTGTCGGTTAAGATAGCAGCGAATACAGTGTTACTTACAACTCCTTAGGGACGTTGTCAAAATTAAAAAAAACGGGATCACGTCTAAAATGTGTAATCTAAAATCTAAAATCTTGCCAAATTTTCTTAGATATGCCGTTAAAATAAAGTTCTAAAACCCCGCTGAAGGGACCATATTATAAATGCAAAGCGTGAAATCTTCGGCCGGCTTCGGTTAAGTGCTACGCTTTTAGTTTAGGCGACATTCCTCGGGCTCAAATGGTTATTTACTGTTTTCCTATAAGTCCTGTAATACTTGTAATCATAGGATCTGATTTATAGAGCACAACTTGCAACAATTTGCAATATTCGATTATTTTTCGTATTTTCTATTTTCTTTCTTTGAAATTGTTTCAGATTTTGACATTATTGCCTGGATGGACGCCGACATCTATGTCGCCAATCTGAACATTAGCATAGAAAATTTCTTTGCCATATCCGACTGTCAAACTCACATTATTCTAAGTCGGGATGTGAACAGTTTAACGCCCACCCATTTTGTCAATACGGCTGCCTTTATGCTCCGAGTTAGCTCAGTTACGGTCAGCTTTATTCAAAAAGTTGTAGAGCTTTATCAACAGTTGCCTTACTATCATACGCATATCTTCTACGAACAGAGTGTAACAACTTTGGCCATTTATGAGGGTTTTGCTCAGCATGTGACAATGATTCCATTTTGTGTCCTGCAGCATTTCTGGAATAAATTGTACAAAAGTTGGACTCGCGGAGGATTCCTGTTGCATCTGGTTAATCAGAATAACACAGAAAGATTGACCACTTTGTCCAAAGTTTTGAGCAAACCAGCAGATCTCTGGGAGCCTGAATTTGTGGGTCAGTCTACAACAATGGAGGCTTGCTACAATGAATTTTCGGACGATCTATTTGCCTTGAGCTGATATCGTATCGGTTTGACAATGATTGTTGCTTTGAATGCATATACCGAAAGATTCTGGCCAACGGTTTTAATGTGTTTGTTTTGGTTATCTAGTCATTATTCTCCATGTTATTTATTTAATAAATTGTTGGTATATCAGGAAAAACCAAAATACTGTAAGGGAAGCAGGCATAAGAAAGATTGATAAGCCTGTAACGGGAGTTCAGCTGATGGTCCCGTGGTGTAGTGGTTAGCATGTCTGACTCCGGAGCAGAAGGTCCGTGGTTCGAAACCCGGCTGGGCCAATTCTTTACTTTCAATAGTGAGTAAAAAGCTGAACTTTTCTCTTCTCTGGTTTCGTGGGTACAAGGGTGCCTGACGCGTCCCGTTCGGGTTTGTCCTCGGTTTCATCTTGGTCCACCAGCCCTGGTAGAAGCGCTACAATACGAGAGCGCTACAATACTAGAGACCAGTTACCTCGTACATTTGAAGAGCGCAGGCTCAAGATCCACCATGTGGTAGATTTTTTCGGGTGCTTGGTGGTGTGTAACTTTCTTTCATTCTTTAATTAGCTCTCTTAAGCTACGACTGTCAACAGAATTTCCATGTGAGATGCTCCAGTGTTAGTGGATTTCCGAGTTTAAGAATCCAGTCGACCCAAGACAGCAAGAAACCTTCCTCTCTCAAAACGGTGTAGTGTTGTTCAGCTAACATACTCTGAAACCTGAAACTAAATACTAATACTGAGTGACTCAATGCTAATCCTGCAATTCCACCATTCCCAGGCATCTCATACGACTTTGTCTCCGCAGAGTAGTATGGACGCGGCTCGGTCGCCAAACTAGAAAGGTTGAAATCAGGATTAAATGACATGAAAAAGCGTCCCGGACAGGATTCAAATCACATACTTTGAGTTTTAAAATCCTCCCAAGAGCCGGTATCTTCCCAGATGGCGAGGATGGTTTGCTACGTACCTTTTAACCCTTGGCACAAGTGGTGATTTTTGGTGTCTGTTCCAACGAGCAGACACCGGTTGCACGATGCAGGCCCACGTGCTTCCTTTTTTCTCGACACTCCCGCTACAACTTGGAGTAGTAATTCAAAAATAGCTACAGAAATGAAGTCACAGCACAGCAGGCATTTCGTTGAATGGAGAATTCGACAAATCTTGTGCTATGGTTCTGTATTTATTTTAAACGATTCCAGCATCGGCTACAATTCGACAGGCGGCAAAGCAGTTCTACCAGGTGATAGGGGAGATTACACAGATTAAATTAACGTACAGTGGATTCCGTCTGAGAACCAACTCTTTCACCTAGAAATCAATTAGTTGACTTTTTGCCATGAAAGTTTAGCAAATATCAAACCTCAGATAAGCCGTTTAAGCAGTTTAAAAACACTGTAGACGCTTACAGATGTGTAAGGGAAGCAGGCATAGGAAAGATTGATAAGCCTGCAATGGGAGTTCAGCTGATGGTCCCGTGGTGTAGTGGTTAGCATGTCTGACTCTAGAGCAGAAGGGCCGTGGTTCGATCCCCGGCGGGACCAATTCTTTACTTTCAATGGTGAGTGAAAAGCTGAACCTCCCTCTTCTCTTCTCTCTTCTAGGTCCTGGTTTCGTGGGTACGAGGGTGCCTGACGCCTCCCGTTCGGGCTTGTCCTTGGTTTCTTCTTGGTCCACCAGCCCTGGTAGAAGCGCTACATGTGTCGAGGCTGCCTCAGGACCCGGATTGGACTGGTCTCCGGTCCCCCAGTAGTTGCTTCTGGTTGGTTGGATCTAAAGGGGTCTGGAACGTGTGTCGGGGGAGCACGGATCCCTTGGGCTCAGAATGCCCTGCGCTGGATGCGCTCTCGGTTCGATCCCGAGTTGAGTAAGCCGCGGGACGCGTCTTAAAGGAAACCCGGGGGAGATGTAAGGGAAGCAGGCATAGGAAAGATTGATAAGCCTGCAATGGGAGTTCAGCTGATGGTCCCGTGGTGTAGTGGTTAGCATGTCTGACTCTAGAGCAGAAGGGCCGTGGTTCGATCCCCGGCGGGACCAATTCTTTACTTTCAATGGTGAGTGAAAAGCTGAACCTCCCTCTTCTCTTCTCTCTTCTAGGTCCTGGTTTCGTGGGTACGAGGGTGCCTGACGCCTCCCGTTCGGGCTTGTCCTTGGTTTCTTCTTGGTCCACCAGCCCTGGTAGAAGCGCTACAGATGCTTGCATATGCGCGTCTACGCACGTCTGCTAACGTCTGAAACTATGAAATCACCATTAGCTATTACGTACTCTTGGTATTACATAACATTTATGTAAGCATAGATAAGACAGCTCTTAGCGCAACTAACGGTATATCATATAATACCAGCAATAACTAAGCAGTAGTTCAAAACTAGATTTAAAACGCATTTTTATAAGGCTTCACATTCGTCATTTCTTTCCCTTCCTTGGACAGTTACCGCGGCCGAACAAAAGCAGCCCGGTCATGACCCGGACTAAATTGCATAGGCAGTCGCCGTTGACGACATGAACGCTGCAGCGGCTGCTGAACCCTTAAAGGAGGATTGAATGGTTCCGGAGGCGGGTTGACAACAGCCGGAAACCCAGTCACAGGACGGGAAGGCACGGTTAGCCACGACCGAGTTAGTTCAGATTGTGAAGGGTCCTCTTTGGAAGAATCAAGCCCAAGGATCTTGACCTGACTTGGCTTGCATAGGCCAACTGACTAGCATTTACTAGATATCAGACGATAACAACAACAGTGGATCAAAAGTAACTTAATTCATAGATATTTTATTACATTACTACAATACCTAAATTTGCATTTTGCAATCCACAAGTGCATTAATGATAATAAATTTGCAGAAATTTATGACATGCTCCCCTGTAGCGATATCTGTCTGTACCTTGACTTACAGCTCAGAAAATGATTCACAATTCACATGAATGTAAACCTAAAAGGTTGTACTTACGTTGTGAAGAATGGATTTTCAAAGCACCAGCTTACAAGCTTAAAGCAACAATTGAAGCTGCTTTAATAGTTTTAAATTATTTCAAAATCTAATACGTTGCTGAAGTGCAGCATTAAATTTCACCATAGCGGGAATTATCCCCCACAGCTGATCAAATGTCAGCCTTGGCTTTAGAGTTTGGCTTATACCTACTTTCAGTGATTTTCAGTTGGTTTCAGTTTCTAAGCTCCGGTATATTCAATACTAGATAGTAAAACTAACGTAACATGACTTTAGTAGCATCAGTGAAGAGTTCTAGTTAACTAATTGACACAAAGGTACCTTTGCTTTAGCCTGGTATATTCTCTATTAAGTCAAGGCTAAACTTTCGTTATCAAAATGATTCATTGCAGGTTGGATTTCTGCTTGGATCTTAGCGTTTTGGGCTGTTATAAATATTCGGGTCGAAAGTTTTGAAAAACTAGATTTACCCTGGATTGCACCAGATAAGATTAGGACTATCTGAGTATTAGCTGAGGGCTAAGTGCTGGTTTTCCATTCAAAAATTGGACTTAGTCCTCAGCTAACCTTCAGTTAGTCCTAATCTTATTTGATGAAATCCAGGCTAAGTCATTAAGTCATTGTAATACTACTTGAATGGAACTGCCTTAAACTGTTGGATATTGTATTATCCAAAAGGACAAGCTAACCAACTGCACGTTTTGCAGATTACTAATTTTACAGTCTAATAAATCAAATAATAATTTATAATTTTAACTGTAATAATAATTATTATAGTAGGTTATCACAAGAATGTTTGCATATTCACACTATTTTAACCTCACTGTCTTCACTAGCATTTTAGTGTTATGTTGCAAGGTTAAAGCCCGGTTCATACTTATTTTCCGTTTGTCCGTTTGTACTTTTGTCCGTTTGTCCGTTTGTCTGGTTGTCCGGTTGTCCGTTTTTAAAAAGGACAACGTGGTTCATACTTATTTTGCTGATTGTCCGTTTGTCCGTTTCCGTTTGTCCGTATTGATGGTGTCTATTTTCTGTTGTAATACACTATGAGAACTTTTGCTGTATTGCTGTTTCTGTTTTCGAGTCACCTGATTCTTTCCGTTTGTACTGATTGGCTACAGCATTATGTTACTTATAAATGTTATTCTCTTCAAAAACCTTCAAAACTTTGAAATCAAGTTATCTTTGAAAATAATTTTATAATGCTGTCAATATTTCAACTAATTCATCTTAAAACCATTCAAAAATCAAATACAAACTTTTATTTAGCAAACACTTGATAGTTCTGGCCGTTTCCGATTGGCTGTTGCATACGGACAAACGGAAAATGTTAAACACTGCTCAAGTTCAAACGGACAACCCTTGCGGACAATCGGACAACAGCAAAACAGCAAAACAGCAAAGGTATGAGGCAACCCTGGAAACGGACAAAAGGACAAACGGACAAGCATCAAAACAGCAAAACAGCAAAGCAGCAAAACAGCAGAAGTATGAACCAACTTTTAAAACGGACAAACAGACAAACGGACAAACGGACAACAGAAATGGACAATCGGACAGAAGTATGAACCGGGCTTAATACTAATCTTTATTCTCCTTTCATGGTTTATATTTCCTGGCGCTTTGTCGTCCAATTTTCCATTTATACTTTTGTTGGAACGGATTCCGCAACGTATCTAGCGAGTTTCTGTATATTCCAACTCCTGCAAAAAGCAAAATTAAAAACCGACTGTCTCAAAATTTATGAATAATATTCCCTAACTAGAAGCACCGATCCAAGCCCACATCTAAGCACCTACTGCTTTGCCTTGGAAAGTCTGTCTGTTCTCCTAATTTACTTACCGTGGACTGCACCAATAAAGCTTAAGAATAGCAGCAGAAGGTTAACTACTGGATTCCCATTCAAAAATCGGACATAGCCTGCTGCTATTTCGCAACCCTATTCGTCAACATTTCTGGTGCAGTCCAGGATTAGTTTCTGTCAATAGGTACCATGAAATACCTCTGATTTGCTCTAACTTATAGCAACTGTGCTTAACTCTATCCATATTTAACTTGGGTTTGTGCAAGGTTTTTGTGGGATCCAAACGTCGGATAAAATTAATGTGGTTCCGTATTATTATTTCTAATTTTCATAATCACCATTATTTCGTGACTTCATAGCCGTAAAATATGTCTAGGATTAAATTTATTTACCTCAGTGCGCATAATAAGGAATACAAAAATTACTATAGAATCGTTCGGATGAAAAATACTGGTTTATTATTAAGGGAAAATAAAAAATAGTTTAATTATTTTGAAGCGAAAACAACTGAATTGCTCAATTTTGGAATTCAGGCAACTAAAGACACCAAGATCGTGGAACGTGATTTAGCTTAAATTTGAATCTGAATTTGAAACTGGAGCTGGAGTATAAATATACGGGACATTTTTGGGTTGTGAGAATTAGTTGCAGAGCTATGGAGAGTTCGTTTGAGTAAACAGTAAATTAACGAATTTTGGATTTTATGGGCCAGTAGACATATTTTAAAGCTAAAATAGGTACACTAATGAAAATTCGTTTGTAGGATACTTTTCGATTTGGTTTGGAATAACCAAAGTCAGTTTATTTCAAATGAATGTGGCATTTAGTTTAGCAAACTTTCAATATCGTTTTGGGCAGCTCGGACGGAACGGGCAAACTGCAAAGATATATAGCTATATTTATGTGAAAATAAATAATATTGATAACAAAAGTTTAGCTTTGACTATGTAGGTTGGTGGTATGTTGGTTGTTTGGTGGTTGGTGGAGTGGTAGCCGAGTCTGCCTTCAGAGAGCAAGGGCCTTGGTTCGATCCCGGGCTGCAACCGTTTTCATTTAATCCTGATTCATGCTGAACTCGGAGTCCTGTTTCAATGGTATTCGGAGCATGCCTTTACCAAGAATCACTATTTGTTTGCTGAAACTTGTCCAAAAATTGCTTTTTTAACAAATTTGAAAAATTGTGTAGAAATACGTAGGTAAGTAAAATTAAGCTTGTAAAACTACAATTAGGCAAAATTGCTTCCACAAAGAGTACATACCCAAACTGGCTACCACAAGGGTCAGTGAAATTTGACCTCCCGTTCAGCTTATGCTCGGTCACAATGATGATGTCACTATGATCGATCTCCAAGTTACACCAATGTATAGTGGCTAATTAAACATTATAAATTGAAAGGTTTCTGATTAAACCTGGCTAAATGAATATTGCAAATATTTTGCGGCAAACAATTTTGAAAAACTGTATTCATGGAGTAACGGGATTCCATCCTTTAAAAGAAAGTTTAAGCGAAAGTATAAAACTTCGACAGAACGTATGAAGCTTATAGGACTTCCATGATTTTAAATTCTAAATATGGTGAGGAGACGTAACCGAGTCGAGAATTCTAGTTGTCTGTTCTTTGATGATAACCAAGAATTAATACCTGTTTTAGGCTGCATTTATCAATGGGTATTTTCTGTTCAAAACCGAACTGAGAAGAAGCTAATGGTAAACATTAGATGTCTCAGCTTCGAATTTTCCTTATATTCTTTCTGATTTTGCTGCCTTTGGTTTGCCTAATTCTTGTTGTTCCAACAAGGACAACCTTTACCTACAGGTGGCTTAGGATAAGCTTAACCAGCGAAAATTCAAGTCAACTTGCAGAGAAGGATTTTGAGCTCGATAACGAGAATTTTTCGTTTCCTTGTATTGCTCATTCTAAGGCGATTCGGGCTAATGTAGACTTTGCTAAGCTTAAACCGAATCCCGTGGTGCCATACGAAGACAGATTCATGAATGGATTCAAGTCTACTTACAGAAGACTCATGGTTATACATACAGATAAGACGAGTGAGGTAAAATCAAAAATATAAGCTAAGACCATTATTTACTAAAATACGATAGGTTTAATAACTTCAGTTTTTCCGGCTGCGCCTCAGCGCAGCAGGTCTCTTATGTTTGCTCTGCCACCTTAGCCTCCATGCAATAACATGTGAAAGACAGGGATTGCATGAAAGCGTGTAAGCAATGTTCTAAGATGGCAGAGCATGATTTACACTTACACGCAATTTGAAAATTGTGATGACTCATAAAACAAACAAAATCACAAAGATCGCTGATTTACGGCCGTTTGCACCAAATGTGATTAACTATTTGCTAGCATTTGCTAATCCGCAGACCAAATGATCAGCTAAACAAGTGCTAATCTTGAGCATTTGCTTAGCAACAACTCCTTTGCACCACATCTAATGAGCAATTGATTAACAGATCATCAGTTTAGCAGTTGCTTAGCAAATCGTTAACATTTCCAAGAAATGGCCAATAAAAATGCTAGATTTTTGTATTTGAACCAATCAGCTACGGGGATTTTATGCCATTATCATGTGATTGCAAGATTAGCAGCTGTGATTGCCAGCTGCTAATCACTTGCTTAACGTTTTCTCAGGAAATACATAAGTAGTCTTTAAATTGATGCAAGAAATCAATTTTTGAATTGAATCGGTTGAATTACACATGATCTGGGATGAGTACTGTTGTTGTGTTAACTGTATTGAAACTAAACGTGTCGAATATTTCCAAATATTTAAGAATCTTAAAATGCTTTCGTGTTTCCTCTCGCTAAACTTTGAAAATTTGAAAATTTTTGTTTAGCGAACTTTTTAATTTGGTTTCTTGCTATTTGCAGCAACATGGGAAATCTATAGCTATCCAGCAAACATTTTCGCCATTACGGTTGACTGGAGATAGTAATAATTTTGAAAAATTAGCAGGAATTTCACAGTTAATCCTCCTCCAGAATAGGATTAAATATTTACTTCTTGAGCACCTGATTAGCACCTGTTTAGCAGTTGATTAACTTAATCAGATTTGGTGCAAAGGAGTTTGGGATTAAGCACTTGCTAAGCAACTGCTTAACACAAAATTCGCTAATCATTTGCTAATCACATTAGGTGCAAACCAGTGTTAGTGAAATGAAACAGGTTTATTTCATACTGTCAGTTAAACTCTCTTACAGCTTTTTGTAGACATCAGCTGACCAGTTTTTGCAGAGTACAGATTTGGAGATCTGCAGATTGTTATGAAGTTAAGATAAAGCTCAACTTGCACGCTTTCTAAACCCCACAAAGCATGTTAATTTGAAATCGCACAGTTGTAATTTCTTTTACAGTTTACTGAAGTCTCAAGTTCACAGCGTCTGATTAATAAAATATATATTGCATTAAAAATAGTAATCTGGTCCTGGCATGGTCTACCTTGGGGAGTCTGTTTGCTTAAAGCCTCAGTAACCTCAACCATAAGATAGCTTCCGCTGCGCAGCAGGCCTACAATTTATGGAAATGTTCCTCTGACAGCATTTAACCTTTTGCAGAAATTATTGCTTGTTTAGGAACCTCGTCCAAATTCAAAGCGTATATTACAACCGTCTAATTTCTACCGTATATACGGTTTCATAAGGCATCTACGCTTTTAAATGAAACACGTTTTTGTAGCGGGTCTCAAGACTACGCTCACAAGTGCGCATATGCAGCGCGCTAAGAAGCAGAAAGCAACACTAAGCTGGCTTGGCTGCAGCCTTTTGAAAATATGCTGAGAAAGCTTAAAAACATGAATACAACCTACGGTTGATATAAACGTTTTATTATTCGCTTTTAAAGCAAACTACGGTAGTAATATACGCTTTGAATTTGGACGAGGTTCCTTAAATTTCATTTCATCCAAATTTCACATTTTCTTGTGCTGAGTAAGACTTTAGACATATACTAGCAGAATATTTAGGTACTACTTAGGCAAAATCATCGTTTTGTGAATTGGCTAAAAGACATGTATATATAAATTCTGCTGTTACAACGTTTTTGCTAATGAAATTATTAGAATCTCAAATTTGTGGAGTAATTCTGACGACTTTTTAAAAATTTCAACAGAATTGTATCAAAAGCTTATACAGAAGAAATATAAAGTTCGTAGTTTGAAACGCTGCTTTTTGAAGTCATGTAAACACAAAAATTTTAATAATCTTTTAGATATTTCACCATTAAATTCTTGGATACATATTTCTAAATAGACGTTTTGTTTACGTTGTATGTTGTCACAATTCTTGTATCATGTTTATATATATATGTCAACTAATTTTCACTAATTTGAGGCGACCGGCGGTGAAACTAATTTTAGCATATTTTGGGGGGAACTTGCAAAAGTAATAAAAAACTGAATTCCACACTCCACACTCCTCCAGTGATGAGCCGCGGGTGTCAGAATTGAGTCTGGTAGAGGTCGCATGCACTACTACCAACATAGGAATTTTGATGTTTTACACGTCTACAAATGGATCGTTCATGAATTAGCATGAGAGTATATTTATGTATTTCTTTAATTCTTGGTCAGACTTCTATTTTGTGTTAATTTCATTCCAGACATAAATTTCCGGAAAAGGAAAATAAAAAGTTGGTACGAAACTTAACTTATTCTTATATATATATATATATATATATATATATATATATATATATATATATATATATATATATATATGTGTGTGTATATATATATCTAGGGTTCGGGCTTGCCAACTTCTAAGCTTTTAAATTTTGTTGTCGTGTACGTGATGTGGTCGGTTTTAGAATAAAACCCCATGGTACAATTTTGCAAAAGTGTCAGCGAATTTGCTTACAGGGCAGTTTTCCGTGGCAGTGGCCACTTTATAACTTGAGTTTTCACAAGAAAATCTTCTTGTTTTACAGGTTCTGAGTTCACCGAGATCTGCCAAAGCCAGAGTTTTGATCATATCAGGCTGCTACAAAACCTATCAAGAATTTTGCAACATAACCTATGCGAGATTCCACGAATATGCCGACTATCACAACTACACATTTCGAGGTCATAGAAAGGTCACCAGGCAAGACGGTCGCTATTGGTGGCAGAAAATGTTTGTCATACAAAAAGTGTTAAAGGATGAAGCTGACAGTACGTAAAGCAAAACTTTGTTAACAAGTTCCATAACCTTCAGTTTCATTAAATTTCTTTAAATTTTCATTAAATTGAATTTTCATTAATTTTCATAAAAGCACTTCTTCAATTTAATATGTTTTGACAATCGTGCCTAAACCTGCCGACTTGAGACGCATCTCTTGGTTTCGCTCGTTCTGGAAATTGTGAATGTGAATCAGGAATAAAAGAAAAATGGAAAAGGTCATTCACATTGGGAATAGAAGCCCGACTACTAGAAATTGGGCTTTGTTTATAACACAAATACAACCCTTCTCAGTAGAAACTAACAGTATAGTAGCTAGAGCCCATAGATTTGTACAGGTAAATTTTCAGGGACAATGGGTAATTAATCACTTTGGGAATCAAAGTGATATCATATACTTCATAGACCACCCTGATTTATGGTTCTAAAGGATATAATATCAGCCTGAACAATAAGAAACACAACCTCGGTTAGCTCAGTGGCTAAGTCGTCTGCTTTCAAGTGTGGAGATCGACGGTTGGAACCCCAAGCTGGGACAATTGTTAAATTAGTCTCTTAGGTTTGACTTTACTTGTCAGAATTAATTTTTCTCGGTTTTTATAGAGTTCGATATTATCGTCTGGATTGATGCTGACGGTTACATCGGCACACTGTCCATACCAATTGAAAACTTTTTCGCTCTGGTAGACTGTCAAACTCACATCATTTTGAGTCGAGATGTCGACAGTAACAATCCTTCAATGCTGGTAAATACGGGGATTTTTCTGCTCCGAGTCGGTCCAATCGGCGTTCAGTTTATCGATCACGTGATCAGCCTTTACGCCGCCGTGCCACACTTTCAGAGTCACGTGTTCTATGAGCAGAGTGCCACAATTTTGGCTGTGTATGAAAAGTTTGCCAACTTCACTTCCCTCCTACCCCTGTGTGTTCTGCAGTTTTTCTGGAACGACGGGTATCAGATGTGGCTGAAGGGTGGATTTCTGCTCCACCTGGTGAATCAGGCCAATCAGAAACGACTTTCCAGGCTGCACACCATCCGTTCTCAAACGGAAGAGAAGTGGCAGGCGGAATTTGCTCAAAATCCAAAGTCAATTGACCTGTGTTTTAATGAATATTCATCGCGTGAGCTTGGAATTAAGTTATGATAAAACTTTGTGCCGGCAAGAGTACCGAATACTAGGATTATCCCACCAGAAACTCACTCGTTGTCACAGATAAATGATGTCTCTATGCTAACGCAGAAGAGCAAATTTTGGCGAAGTTTGTTGCTTGAGAAATGCTTAAAGATTTATAGTTAGGATATTGCTAAGTACATTTAGAACATTGGCAGTGTGAACCAAGCTTAACCACGTGTCTTGTCTTCCACCAGTCTCTGCTTCCTCGC
>JASAND010021096.1:0-15126 GCA_030248195.1 Trissonchulus latispiculum | reverse complement strand
GTCTGTGTAGAAGGGCCGCCCCCGCCCTTTCCACGGATGCAGTCAAAATTTGAGGTGACACTCCTGGCTCTGCCGCTGCGAATCCGGGGATGAGCACAGGCACCACATGTCCTGTGGCAGGACGGCGCTATCTACAGGGGGTAAACCTTTACATAATCTTTACGAGCCTTAAAATACAGTGTTATTACTAACCAAATTCTCCGGAAACGATTTCACATCAATCACAGTGACCGCTCCTAAGCGTGAGTTTGGAGCAGCATTTGATGAACGGCCAGTCCCCGCGGACGAATGATGAGTATTCCTGGTCAAATGAGCCGACAATGACTCACTGAAACTGGACAAATTTTTGGTTAGATTCTGAAAACAAAAACACAAAATACTAGTGTTACAAAAATAGGCTAGCAAGACAAATAAAATACAGGAAAGTCATAAAATGAAACAATGCTAACCATTTTCTTGTATTAGCTATGTGCACCGGCAGAAACATGAACACTGTGGTCGGAACTGTAGGAAATAAAAATTCAAAATTCTGCCCCAAAAAACCGGGAAAAGCCGAGTTGTCTGAGCTTTTTCTAGGCGACAAAAGTGGGGGTGGGGGTGGAGAAGTTGGGGACGCCCGCCATTAGTGGCCAAAACTGGCAAAAATGCTGTAAAAATAGCCCGTTTTTTGCATATACTGCTGTAACTATGCTTAAATGTGCTCAAAAATAGAGTTTCAGTACCAAAATAGACGATGTTTGAATTTTTTTGAAAATTTTGACCAAAAAATCCATCAAATTAGGTATTTTCTGGGCACCATTATAGTGAGTGGGGAGACCCCAAAGGAGTGGGGGGAGGACCCAAAAAGTAAGGGGGAGGACGATCCTCAAAAAAGCCCAGGTTGTGAATGTGACGGACACGAATGCCCTTTTGAATGAGAAGAAAAAATGTTCGGTGCTCTTAAAACTTTCCACCCAGAGCCACCATTCGTAACTATTTTAATTCTTCTACGGAAGAGAGCTAAGCATCCTCCAGAGTGTAGAAATTGCAAGCGATCTATTAAACAATTTCAAGCTTAAATAATTCAGTGTAAAACAATTTACAGCCACACACACCAGTCAACGTATAAATTGTTTTTATCATTTTGTAATACAAAAGTGCAGAAAGAATGAAGCAAACATGTGTCACTACAGCTCCTATGACCAGAAATATTATTGCTATCCCCTTTCCACCGAAAATCATTGCAAAAAATCATCACCGAAAATCATTGCAAAAACGTTCGCGCAGAAATAAACCAACTCCATCTGTCCCTTTTAGGCTCTCCTACCTTAGCCACGGTCATCATCAAGGTACTGTAGGACGGAGTTGATTCCGGGGTTGAGACACCACCACAACTTTGATAGGTCGAGTTTAGCTGAAAAACAGTATATAACACAAAACTATACTGGCTTATTAAGCTATTTCTCACACATATAAAAATGCAGTCCAAGTAAATGATAAATTTTACCTCCTTTATCCTAAATTTCACAATTTTTTCCGGCGTCAGACACACAATGGATGTCAATTATGCAAAACAAGTTCCAAAGACTGGCTTATTTTTAATGGGAAGGGCTCCCATTCGACGACTTCCCTCCCATAACCGCAAATTTTCAAAAAACCCCCTCACAACCGTAAATTTACAAATTTTTTTCTGGCTTCGCTGGATTTTTAACGAAATTTTAAATAAACTAATCATAATTTACGATTTTTAGCAGTTTGTACACAAAAAACGTGAAAATTAGAAAACTGTATCAAAAATTTTAACCCGCACTTTGGGTCTCCCCCCCCCCCCGCATTTTGGGTGAGCTCTCTCCCTATCGGTGCGTGGCCCCCATGAAGCCACCCCTCCATTAATTTCGGCTTAAAAACAATAAAAATAAAAAATGAAATAAAAAAGAAGATTAAAATTACAGAAACCGGAGGCTAACCTTTCCTTCACCATAGGCAAGCCAGCTTGGGCCTAAGCTAAATGGGAACGGAGATATGGCATCACCCACTGCGGAAGCTACATAAATAAACAAAAGCAGTTTTTGACAAAATTTTAAATTAAATTAGCAATTATTTAAAAATTATTTACAATAGTCTAAACCACAAGAAGTGCTAAATAACAATTTGTTAAGGTGTCTAGTCAGTCAGACGTGACAGAATCTGCCTTACTTTCAGACTTGCTTTTTTAGGGCTTATTAACGAATGACAGCCGACTTTCGCTGAGACTGAAGCTATATAGTGCAAAGGTCAGACTAGAAACTTTTTCTTTGAAAAAGTTGTAGTCATTCTGTTGGCATCTGTCCAAGCCAAGTCAGCTGCTTGGTTGATACACACGTACGCGCCAATTATACGTATGCGATATATAGATGCTTATATTCATTTTAAGCTTAAAACCAGCGATTTTTTGCGTTTTTACCTTAAAAATAAGTTTTTACCAAAAAATTGGGAGTTCAATTCACAAATAATTTGTCGTGGAACAATCAATATCAAAAGCAGTACGGCAGCCAAACTGGTTGGCATGCTTCGGCGTTCGGCCGACAAACTGTCGCAGAAGGCCCGCTATCACGTATATGTTGCCCTTATCAGGCCTACGATGGAATATAATTTGCCATTGTTCCTGAATGCGCCGCAATATATCTTTCAGACCCTTGAACCTGTCCAGAAATCGGCAAACTTATTGTTCCCCACCAGGGGCGTATCCAAGATTTGGAAAAGGAGGGGGTTTTTGACTAAAATTTATTGAAAAGGAGGGGGTTTTGACAAAAATTTGCACGTTTTGTAATGGCATATTGAAGATTAACTAAAAAGGGATTTTTTGCGTTTTTACCTTAAAAATAAGTTTTTACCAAAAAATTGGGAGTTCAATTCACAAATAATTTGTCGTGGAACAATCATATACTCAGCAAAGCCAGTACGGCAGCCAAACTGGTTGGCATGCTCAGGCGTTCGGCCGACAAACTGTCGCAGAAGGCCCGCTATCACGTATATGTTGCCCTTATCAGGCCTACGATGGAATATAATTTGCCATTGTTCCTGAATGCGCCGCAATATATCTTTCAGGCCCTTGAATCTGTCCAGAAATCGGCAAACTTATTGTTCCCCTTCCCACCTATAAACTGGACAGCCTGAAACACCGCCCAATGGGTCGGCGCTCTGACCATTTACTGGCAACTGATTCATGGGGAAGGACCCCGGGTCTGACGGAAGAACGCGGACCATCCGCAATTTGGCGCGGTCCGTTCCACGATCCCGCACTAGACATCAACGGAGCTTCATTCCTGCTGTCACCCGGGTGTGGAATCTGCTACCGGATGAGGTGGTTAACAAACAATCATCTATAGCCTTCAGAAGAGCCGTCCACCGCCACCTCCTAAATCAGCCGCTGTGGACTGCCTTTCAATAAATGGTATCAATAAGTGGTAAAAATGCTAAAAAACATATGTTATCTTGGGCTCGTCCCCCCACCACTTTTCGGAAGCGCAACCCCCACTCTCAAAACCCTAAACATGCGAGATAACGTGAACAGAAATACATTAAATTCACCGCAGTAGAAAAGCCCACAGACCACAAATGGCAACGTTTACATCAGAAAATCTAATAGTCTTACATAATAATCTATTTCGCTCCTGTAGAGTACAGACGTCTACAATGCTCAGAAAACGGGCAAATCCAACAACAATGGCTCTGAAAGCAAAAATAACAGTGAAATGGTCACTTTCAGATTTTGCCAGAAGTCAAAAAAGGTAAAGGTTTACCCCTGGAGATATCTCCGTCTTTCCACGGAACATAAGGTGTTGGGTAGGTGCTAATCCCCGGGTTCTAAGCCGTAGAGCCAGGATAGGAGTGACACCTCAAATGATGACTGCATCCGTGGGAGGGGGACTCAAATTATCACAGAATTTAATCAGCAAATTCAGTACAGCGTAGAACAGACCATGGAATAGAACCGCTAGGTCCAAAAAACTAACATTTTCAATAGTTGTAAAATGCTTCAGCTTTGGAAATTTAAGTTTCACTTTTTCAAATCTGTTCATCATTGAAAAGAAAATTGAACATATTCAAGATTATACCGTCTAGTGGCAGCAATTCGTTGTACAGAACTTTCATACTGAGCAGTGTGAACTACCGTATCCAGTCGCAGCGACACATAACTGACCAAAGTGTAGGGGGCGCCAGCGCTGAACAAAGAATACAAAAAAGCAAATTTATCACATACACAAAGATACAAACATGAACAATTCTGTACAAACGTCAAGAAACCCTCAAAACTGGCTTTAATCCGTCATTTTATTTTATCGTGAATCTGAGTTTTAATAGTAGCAAAACGGCAGTCCATGGCCAAACTCACCCCATTCCGTCGCAAACAGCAATCAGCGGTCGCGCGTTGGCCACTTTATCACTGTCACCAGAAGCTAAAACAAAAGTAAGTATTAAGCAAGCACGCTGCAAAAATGTTAAGACATGCTAAAAATGAATATTTTCACAAAAAGTATATAAACGCAAGAAAGAAAAATGCTCCTCTGGAGCATGAAAAAAGTAATATGGGTGATGGTGAGGTTGCAAAATCAAGAGAGGACTAGTCTTTAAAATGCTTAATATGGGGCTAGGTTAACAAATAGAAGAGGACTAGGTTGTGAGCGAATTAATATGGGCACAGCTTCGCCGAACAACCCATATTCGCGGCTTATAAATGTATATCAGTATGCATATCCATCCACGCTACGTTTAGTTTATAGTTAGTCAAACTTTTTCTTCGAGAAACGCTTTATACTAACCAGTGCGTTTTATTCATTTATACGGAAAATTTATATTTCAAGAATAATCTTAGGACTCTGACCTTCTATTTCCTCCCTGCTTGAACCAATAGCTTTAGCCTCATGACCTTAGATCTCTTCTGGTTGCTTCTCAGTTCAACCCGACCAAATGATGATAATTTACGCAAATCTCCTGAAAGCTAGGGAGCAAAATGGGGGGATCCTGTCTACCAACATATAATAGTAGTATGGTGCCAAAATGCCCACATCGTTCCAACACTTCGCCGTAAAATGCATTTCCAATAAGCGTTATTCACCGAGAAAAAAACGCACGGTAACTATCGCCTAGTGCAAAAATTCCAAGTTTCGAATTCGAACCAAAAGTATGCTGGTACTTGTAGTACTAGTCGAGCTGTTTACGATGGTAACCTTTTTACCACTCCCGGACCTCTAATTAGCTGGCACCAGGCCCACAGGGTCTCCAGGGGGCTGCGCAGACGCCTTTATACCCATATTATGTAGGGTACATAATTCGATGCAAAACGTAGGGCTATAGACGTTGGGGAGCGGTCGTAAGGTAAACATACGTACATGCACTAGCGTAGCCATAAACAATTTTCGGGGGGGGGGGGAATGCAAAAATTCTTCTGTATTTTCTTTACTCCCTGTAAGGTGCTCAGAAAATGCCAAAGTTTAAGGATTTTTGGTCAAAATTTCACAAATTTTTCCGGTTTCGCCGGATTCTTTTCGTCAAAAATCGTGTATTTTGGTACTCAAACTTGATTTTTGAGCACTGTCGAGCTTAGTTGTAGCAGTATATATACGCAAAAAACACGCACACTTTTTACGGTACTTAAGCACTTTTAGCCCATTTTATCCCCCCAACTTTTGGTCTTCAGTGCATTAACCGATTGTTACATTATTTTCTTACTCAGATCTGGAGTGGGTAAAAGTCGGACGGCTCGGACTGGACCATGACGTACGGACAGGAGCTCTAGACTGTCACCATTAGACTGGAACAATAATATAAAAATATGTAAATAAAAAATACAACAACATTATAAAAAAATACTTCCTGCCCAACTATTCCTCAAATTTGTCAACTAAAACAAATCAGCAGGCTTACAATCAGATGCACATAAACAGAAACGCACAATTTTTGTTATATTTAGCATCAAGTGTCTCATCCACCCTTCCCGGGATTTTTCCTACCGGCCCCCAGACTTCACAAAATCAAGAGAAAGATACGTATATAGGGCTCTCAGCATTAAAAAACAGCAGTAAAATTTTCAACGTTTTTAGAAAAAACTGTCACCCACCCAGAAATCAGTGCCCCCTCAAGAAGAGGAAGGCCAGACTTCCCCCATCCTGAAATTATTTTGGCCTAGGAAAAAGCCAGACCTCCACCTCTAAACTGAGACTGTGGAGGATTGGTTACGTACTTGACCCAGATAGAGATGATGACTGTATGAACTTACAGTGGCGGCCCAGATTTGATATCCATGCGATAATCCCAGCACCATAACCAGGGGAACATTTTGGCCACAATAATCAAACAGAGAGTCTCTCAGCTGAGGATCTACAGAATGGACAAAAAGGTAAAAAATTACACAGCTACCATAGACTTTTGGGGGAACCTGACCTCCTAGCCAGAGTTGGAAGTCTCGGTCTCGCCCATCCAAAATGTCTATGGTTTTGTACCGAGACCAAAAATTTTTTGAACAAATTAAAATTCTTCAAGCATTTAAAAAATCAATGTTATAAAAATTAGCTAACAAGTTGCGACAACCGTATCTACCAACTTCTATGTATGTGGTGAAGTCCCTAATACGGGGCCAAAGCGTTCAAATCTGAATGAAACTAAGCTAAGCATGATATATATAGGCCACAGTTCTGTGAGTCTCGGCCTCTGTCTCGCTCAAAACCCGAGACTTGGCCAGTCTCGGTCTCGCTACCTTCGTCTGCATCTGCATCTGTCACAGTCTTATCTGTTATGTACTCTTGAAAATACGCAACTATTAGTAGCAACTTTAAAACCCATATATAATATTCTCGCCGCAATATGACGCAAGCATGCGTACGTGCGTACACGTAAGCGGTCCTACTTCCTTAAAAGCCATATTCTCGCCGCAATATGTACTCAGAACTTCTGAATTCTTACCATTGAGATCAGCCTGCTGAAAGCTGGCCCACTCCACCAGCTCCACCTTGGCCCGCTTATTGGAGGACTGGGGGATCACATCGTGGATCAGATGGGTCACATTGTCCACAAATCCCTTCTCTCTGAAACAACCACAGAAAAAGTCACAGTCAACTGCCAGCTCTCTCTATCATATATTTACATATATATATACATATAACGAGGGGCTTGTATTATGGAACAGCGTCCGAGAATCCCAAAAACCCCCAAAATTCGACAAATTTTATATTGTTTAAATTTTCAAAAATGTTTCGGGGCCGGCATTTTAACACAGTTTCGCTATTATATACGTATTCGCTAACTCAATGTAAATTAGCTATTTTTATACAAAAACGCTTATATATATATACAATTTTGCAACTGGCATTTGTACTTATCCCGAAATTATAGTCAGAGGGGGGACATCACCGGAAAAGTGGGGGGGGAGGGCAATGGCTCACCCTGCTCAACTGGCACATGATAGAGATATATAAGCCGGAATACGCAAGAATGAGGAGAGGCAAGCAACCACTCGGCAGCATAATTTAAGCACTTGGATGGAATCAGTGTAATTCGACATGGCGATGCCATGCCTCCGGGAACAGAGCCCATTTGCGACGTTTAGCAGACGGATGCCAGGGGACACCTGTGCCCTGTGGGATCTCCATTTGATAGGGTCCGTGTCCATGTCCCACGGGGAGGTGGCATGATGCTAGACCTCTGCTAGTTTGCTTTACTTTACCTTAGTTTACCTGCTTTGTAGTTCTGTTATTAACTGCATTATTCCAAACATGATCTGCCTTCAACGACGGATAATGGATATGCTTAGAATACCCTGTTCCAAATGGGAGCATCTTAGTCTTAGTTTTCGTACGGAATTGTGGAAGTCAAAAATTTAAATAGGTAGCAAATTAAACTACAAAATTTAGTTTGGGAACTGATAATATACAATGCAAAGAATTCAATGTTTCAGCAGCGTTTTAACGGAAAATTTAAAAATTTTTCTCAACTTCTGGGGGGCTCCGCCCCCCAGACCCCCCGCTTTGGGTTTGTGCGTGCCGCTTTCGGTTACAACAGCATTAAGCTATATATATATATATGTACTGAACTAGAAAACATATTAACAGGTAAAGTTACAGCATATGTAGCGTGCATACAATTATTGCGCAAAAATTGAAATTTACCCCCCCCAGCCTTCGGTCAACACCGCCCCCCCTGAAAATTTTTCGTACCTACGCTACTGGTGGCATCTAAGTCCCCCCACAAATCTAGTGGTCTGTCTGTCTGCCCTCGGCCACTCTGCCCGTAGGCAATATATGGGGGTTAGTCTCTAGTGGTCTGTCTGTCTGTCTGTACTCGGCCACTCTGCCCGGAGGCAATATGGAGGTCAGTCTCGACAGGTTTATACTTAGCGGATGCTGCAGCCAGATGTCTCTAGTGGTCATCCACATCGTGCAAACGTCGTTGTTTCCCCCACCACTTGTTGAACTCTTGAACTGTTCCTGGCAGCAGACACAGAAATTGCCCCACACCTAGAGAAGTTATTCGAGAAAATCTGGGTGCAAAGACATTCTCCCACACAGTGGCAGAGGGCAATCATTGTTCCTGTGTTGAAGAAAGGTGACAGACAGGCTTGTGATAACTATCGAGGCATCTCCTTGCTACCAATTGCAGGGAAAATACTGTCGCTGATTATCCTGAGAAGAATTGTGTCGCAGTTGGACAGTCGGATGAGGGATCAGCAAGCCGGCTTCCGGAAAGGACGCGGCACCGTAGATCAAATTTTCCTCTCTCTCTCTCTCTCTCTCTCTCTCTCTCTCTCTACGAGAGCTGTTGCACCGTAGGAAGATCCATAAAAAGGACACATGGCTTGCCTTTCTGGATTTCAAGGCAGCATTTGATAGTATAGATCGCAGCTGCTTGTGGACTCTTCTCTCACACGCTGGCATCCCCTCCGTCCTGGTGGAAATAATTAAAGACATGTATGAAACATCAGTTTGTCAAGTACGCGTCGATGGCTCACTTACGGATGAATTTAAAGTCTCGACCGGCGTACGACAGGGAGATATTCTGTCTCCTCTTCTGTTCCTCCTGGCCATCGAGTGGGTGATGCAACAGGCTGTCCTAGATGGGGACGGAGTAGAGGTGGCTGAAAATATGTGGCTGGCTGATCTAGAATATGCAGATGATCTGGTGTTGCTAGCTAGCTCCGAAGATCGTCTGCAGCAACAGTGCAACCGGGTCGATGGATATGGCCGACTGGTCGGTCTTCTGTTAAATGCTGGGAAATGCAAGGTTGTCCCTCCGGTCACATCTGCCGTAGGCCCTGGTAACGTGACGGTCAACGAAGAAACAGTGGAAAGAGTCCGTAATTTTCCTTATCTGGGCAGCATTGTCTCCAATGGCTGTGACCAGGGTTCTGAAACTGATGCTAGACTGGCCAAGGCTAGTGCTGTTTTTCGTCAACTATACAGATGCCTTTGGTCCCGGCGGCAGATCTCCGTAAAAACGAAGCTGCGCGTATTCGATGCTATGGTTGTGCCTGTGCTACTATATGCCAGCGAAGAAAATCGGACCTTCAGAAACTGGAGGTTTTCGAACGCGCCTGCCTACGCACCATACTAAGAATTAGGCGGCGAGACAATATTCGAAATACGGATCTCTACAACATATGCCACAATCACAAACGACTATCAGCCTATCTCCAACGCGGCCGCCTCCGGTGGCTGGGCCACTTAGGGCGGATGGATCCTTTACGGGCACCGGGAACGGTGTTCTTCTCCCCCATCCCGGGCCACTGGCGGAAACCACCCGGTCGGCCGGCAACGTCATGGCGGCAGGTAGTGGAAAAGGACCTATGGGCCCACATGACCCCATATAGAAACGCTGGGTACCGGTGGGATGATGTGGTCAAAACCATGGCTCAAGACAGAAACCAGTGGAGGGCAATGGTTAATCAAGTTGGTATGGATCCGGAGCCCATCAGATTGCTGCAGCAGTAATGGAGATGGAACAAGTACAAGTACAAGTAAGTACCACTTGCGGGTTGGTTTTTTCCCGGACCTCTATATACATGAAATCGGTTAAGTTACTCAAATATTATATATTTAAACTAGAGATTCACTGGGGCCGGGGTCACCTTGGCCCCAGAACCTGAGCATGGAAAGGGGTGCAAAAGTTTCTTGAAAATACAAATTCTGCAATAATTTCTGGTATATACACAAACGTTACTATTGTTTTTCTCATTCAAATAAGCAGGTGAGAAAACAATTTTTAACACTTTTACTAATTTTTGACCTTCGAAATTTCCGAGTTTTGGTCTAAAAAGACAAAAATTTACAAAATTTCGCTATATACGTATATATATATATATATATATATATATATATATATATATATATATATATATATATATTTAAATTTGGGGCCTGGTCAGGACCGGGCCTAACCACAGGGCTGGGGCCTTGCTCTGCATCCCTAAATTTGCAAATAACAAATGTATATATCCTTTACGGGCACGGCTCTGGCTTCACACAACGAGGACTCCCCAAGCAGTCTTCCCGAACTCCAGTCATCGAACAAAATGATACATTATATTAATGTGCTGATATACATATACGTACTGCGGCGCTGAAATAAAAGGCTAGAATGAGATCAAATAAGTATTCATAATATAGGTGTACCAGGCTGTTTTTTTGCGAAAAAAACTGCGAAATTCTGCACTTTTTTTGAAAATTCCGCAACTTTTTTCGGAGATCTGCGTAAAGTTCCGCAAAAAATTTTGTCTTTGAGTAGACATTTCCAGTTGTCTCAGATGAAAAATAAACGTGTTTCTGATATTTTTGAAGAAAAATTTTTCTAAAAAATTGCGCGCCTTCGGCCCGTATTTCAATATACGTCGACACCTTCAATCTTATCTGAGTTAGAATGCCTAGTGACAGCCATGTAATGAAACTATTTTTGGCTTGAAACATAACATACCATAATTTTTAACAATTATTAACCTATTAACTAGTTTGCTTATATACATGTATATATATATGTACATGTATACATGTATATATATGTATATATCTTAGGATTTTACTGACAGTCGAAACTAAACTTATGAGAATTTCCACTAAGGATTTTCCTCGGTTTTACAAAATTTTCTCAGCTTCTGGGGGCTCCGCCCCCAGACCCCCGCATCTCTTCACTATTAAGTATACTTGTAAAACACGCTTATACATGCTTCTACTTTCGAAAAATAGTTATAACTTGGTTAATTCCATGCGTTAAATACACCCAAATTACTAAAATTCATTAGTTATCTTTAAAATACTAAAAAATAAGTATTTCGCAGTTTTTTGCGAATTTCCGCAAAAAATTTGGGTGGACTGCGTGAAAGTGCGCAAAAAGTTTCGACGAAAAAAACACAGGTATATACCAGGCTACAGTTTGAAACTGGCTTATTTTTAGGCCAAAATTTATGGGGGGGCGGCTCAAAGTTGCCCCCCCCCATCGGGGGGGGGGGGCTCCCCAAAAGTGGGGGGGCATATTTTTGGAAAAAATTTTGCAAAATTTTACGTCTTTTTGTGTAAAAATTGCCAAAAATCGCTAAAAAATGACTAATTTTAGGTGTTTTTACGCTAAATAGTGCATGAAATTTCGCGTTAAAATTCCGGCGGTACGCTGCGGAAAAATTTTTGAAAAATTTAGGGGTAAAAATGGTGAAATCTGGCAATTTTTCGGGTTATGGGGGGGGAGGTCGAAATTTATGGGGGGTGCGCTCATGGGGGGAACCTCCGAATGGGGAGGTTGCCGAGTGGGGGGGGGGGGGGCCCACCCCCCCCCCAGTAAAAATAAGCCAATTTACCCCCTGTGAGACCCCCCACGGAGAGGCCAGATCCCCCTGGGCTTATTCTAGGGAATCTTTCTTGGGGGGGCTCTTTGGGAGGCCCCTCATCGGGGGGCAGACGCGTAGCCAGGGGGGGGGGAATGAATGGGGGGAATTCCCCCCTCCGAAATTGTGTTGCCCCCCAGGAATTTTTTTCCTGCCATGTGTAAAACGCCCATTTTTCAAAATATTTTCGCGCCTTCGGCGCGAAATAAGTGTATTTATATCATTATAATACGTGTTTCGCACTAAAAACTGAGTTCCAATTACCCTATTTGGTGTACTTTGTCCACCTTCCGCATCATTTGGGTGCGTGAACACGCACTACGCCTTAAATATTATTGTAATTTCAACGAATGCTCCGTAAAAATTCCGCAAAGGTGACGAAATAGAAAAATTTCTCAGCTTCGGGGGGGCGATACCCCCAGACCCCCCGAAAATGTTGCATTCCCCCCCCCCCGAAATTTTTTTCTGGCTACGCTAGTGTCGGGGGGAGAGTCATTCTTGGGGGCATAGGTGTCCCACCTGTTTGGGTTGGGGGGGGAGTAGAAGGTCCAAATTTGGCTCGGGGGACCCCACCAAAATCCGAAAATATGGGGAGGGGATTACCTAAACTGTACCCAAGTTTTTTGTCAAAAATGCTCCTGTCAGGCAGTTTAGTATGTGAAAATCAGGATTTGAAAATTGACAAATTTGTGCTAAAACAATATGCCTAAATTAGCCCAGATTGTGGTTTATAATTGCGATATTGCTTTTTAATTGCTACTCTAAATATATTCATCTTTAGCTCTTTATATGTGATTTATAGCCATTTTATCAAATTTTTTTTTAAAAAATTTCATAATTCAAAAAATTTTTTTCGAAAAATTTTTTTGCATTTTTCTAGGTTTTGACCCAATTTTAGGGGGGAGGGGGGGGTTTGAGCTCCGCCTGGGGGGAGTAGTTCAGGTCAGGTAGGGGGGAGGGGGGTCTGGCCTCTCCGTGGGGGGGGGGGGGTCTCACAGGGGACAAACTGTAGCCTGGTACACGGGTACACCTATGCTTGGGGGGGGGGGGAATTTTAAAAATTTTTCTAAAAACATGCTAGAAATAGCGCTAGTTTAATAGTAATTGCCAAAAAAGGTCGTTTTTAGTGCAAAAATAACGCTTAAATAGGCACAAATTGACTAAAAATCTCCGGCGATGCCGGAAAATTTTGGAAAATTTGGCCTTCTGATGGATTTTTCCAGGGTAAAAGTTGGTACCAAAAGGGGTACCCACTTTTTGGGGGGGGGCCAATTTTTTTGGGGGGGGGGAACGATTTGGGGGGGGGGAGGGGGGGCGCCTCCTCTCTCCAAACCGACTTCAACTACTCCCCCCATAGGTGTAATTGGGGGGGGTTTGGGGGGTGCCCCCCCAGCCATTTTTTCAAACCACCCCCCCCCCCAGAAATTTTTGGGGGCCACCGCCCCCCCCCCCATCGGGGGGGAGGGTGGGGGGGGGGGGGTAGTCGCGCCGACGGCGCGAAAATTGGCCAAAAATGTGGGCATTTTTAGGGTAAATTTTGCAAAATTTTTCAAAAAAGTCAGGGTTTTTGGCTTAACGTGTTTGTTGGTCACGAGAAATACACGTTTCTAACGGTTTCAGGACTTCTAGACTCAATATTGACCTTATTCTAGACTCAGAAACATGTTGACAATCAAGTTTTCGAGTTTAAAAACACTGTCTAATGTTAAAATTACTTAATGATTTCATATTTTTCGGCATTAGCAATGGCTGAAAATGCGATTTTTGGCATAAAAATAGAAAAAGTTTTTTGGGGGAGGTTTGGGGGGGGGGTCGTGGGGGGGGGTTTGGGGGGGTCTAAAAAGGGGCCCCCCCAAATTTCCGGGGGGGCCCCCCCAACCCAAATCCCCGTTACACCTATGACTCCCCTCCCAAGCCGAGCTCAAGCCCCTCTCCCATTTTCTGGAATTTTTGAAAAAATTCGAAGGAATGGCTATAAATCAGCCATAAACAACTAAAGATGGTTATTAATAGCAATTAAAAGGTAATATACGCAATCATAAACCACAATCTGAGCTAGTTGAAGCATATTTTAGCACAAATTTGTAGGTTTTCAAGCCCTATGTCAGTAGCGGCGCCAGAATTTTTTGAAGGGGGGGGCCCGACCAAAAACCCGCCGCCCCCCCCAAGATTTTTAAGAAACCAAAAAGTTTGCTAAATTTTGGCAAATTTTACCTTCGTTTTCCACAAAATTCTTAAATTTCAGGAAAATTTTTTCGATTTTTAGCAAAAAAAATTTCTTCAAAACACTCAAAGTATGCAGATAAACAGCTGAAAAATTGTTCAAGGGGGAGGCCTGACCAGACATGTGCAGGAGGGGAAGTTCTGGGGGGGGGGCTCAAGGGTGGCCGAACGCCGCCGAAAAACCGGATTTTTCGGTTTTTTACCGGAAAAATCCGGATTCTGGGGGGGGGGTGAGGGACCCCTCTGGGGGGGGGGTGAGCTCAGGTCTGGGGGGGTGAAACCCCCCCCCAAGCACACGTATGGGCCTGACACATCAATGGGAGGGGCCCAAATCGCAAAGGGGGGGGGCCCGGGGCCCCCGCCCCCCCCCTGTCCCAGTGGCGGTTCCAGGATTTTGAAAAGGGGGGGGCCCGCTGAAAAATTTTTCTGGGGGGTAACCAAATTTTTCTGGGGGGTGGTGGTAAAAATTTGCTTTTTCCAGGAACAAAATATTTTTCAAGAAAATATTGTGGGGTATGGAAAGGTTAGTTCTACTTGCCAATTGGAAAAACAACAGTATCCCGTGAGTGAAGCAAAGCATGGAGAATTTATAAGCACAAGAAGCACACAGGGGTCTGGGGGCAGAGCCCCCCAGAAGTTGAAGAATTTTTTGAAATTGGAAAAAAATCCCTGGCTTATTTTTACTGGGGGGGCGTGGGGGGCCCCGCCCCACTCGGCAACCCCCCACCCCCCATTCGAGGTTCCCCTCCCCATAAAAGCACCCCCCCATTAAATTTTTCCTCCCCCCCCCCCAATATTCGCCTGTATTTTAACGAAATTTTCGCTATTTTAGCGTAAAAAACACCTAAAATTAGTCATTTTTAGCGATTTTTGACAATTTATACACGAAAAAACGTAAAAATTTGCAAAATTTTTTCAAAAAATATGCCCCCCCACTTTTGGTGAGCCCCCCCCCACATCGATGTGTTAGGGGGGGGGGGGGGTGGGGGGACCCGCCCCACCAAATTGACAAATTTTCGCGACCCCCCCCAGATTTTTCAGACTTTAGCTAGTGTACAGTAGGGCGGTGATGCCCTACTGTC
>JASAND010021095.1:0-39350 GCA_030248195.1 Trissonchulus latispiculum | reverse complement strand
GGTTAAAACAAAAAAGTTAAAACCATTTAAATGGGTTAAATATATATATATATATATATATATATATATATATATATATATATATATATATATATATATATTAGGGATCGACCGGAATTCCGGTTCCGGTACTTTTTGGTTTTTTTGAAAACGTACCGGAACCGGAACCAATTTTAGGTTATTATAAAACT
This sequence comes from Trissonchulus latispiculum, assembly GCA_030248195.1. Classification (NCBI taxonomy): domain Eukaryota; kingdom Metazoa; phylum Nematoda; class Enoplea; order Enoplida; family Ironidae; genus Trissonchulus; species Trissonchulus latispiculum. The sequence continues at coordinate 39,159 of JASAND010021095.1, read as the reverse complement.
TAAAATTTCATCAAACCTTTAAAATATTATAAAATATTTTGTCAAATTTCTTTACACATTTTGAAAAATTGCGACTCTGTTCCAACCAGAATATTCTTTTCTCAAAAATTTTCGCCTGCGGCGGCGCGGCGCTATTGTATCTATCTATGTCTAAAACTCTTCAGAATTAGTAATCGTTAATTTATTGTTAAGAATATTGCTTAATACACAGAATAAAAGTAATACTGAGTTCAGAAAATTAGAACAGCTAGCACAAGCCCGCCTATTCGTTTTTAAAATTTAAGTATTGGTGGAAGATACTATGATATATATATATATTGAAATATATTGAAGCCTTGGCGTAGACCTATGCTATTTCGGAATTATATAGTGCACTGTTATGTGTCAGTTTTGGCTCAAATCTTCTTTTTAAGCGTTTAAATTGCATGGAATATATATATACATTTTTCTGTTTATTTAGTAATTAATTTAGCGCAGACTGCAAAACTAATTTAGCGCGGAGTGCAACATATTTATATATGTTAAAAATAATGGATGGAACAAATAGCAAGGGTTTTAAAATATTTCAAAGAAATGTCATTTAAAATTCAAAAATCTCGAATGAAGCTAGAGCTAGCTGAAAAGGACAAATTTCGTTTAATTCAACAAGCAGAAATTAACGTTTATATAATTCTAATTTGTTTGAAACGTGTAAAAAGTACTTTAGTCTAATAATATATATGTTTAATGTATGAAAATTTATAACCAACGACAAAAACCTGCAGAAATGTGCAAAAATTTGCATTGTAATTTGCATTGCAATTTGCAAAAAACTCAGAAAACTCCAATAACAAAGTATAAAATTACATAACTACATTATAAGCTAAGGTCACCTGTGGGCAAAATTTAAAAGCCGGCATTCTTAAAACAAGTCAATTTTTGTAGCTATCTAAGTTCCGCCAGATACAGCCAAATTGTAAGACAAGAAGAGCAATTATGCAGAATAAATATAACTTAAGATTATAATATGAGCATAAAAGCACCTGTGGACAGCATCGTTTTTATTTTGTGTTTTGAAAATGTTGCAACTTTTCTTGGAGCTCTGGTGGAGTTAAATGAAATTTTTGATAACTAGAAATTAGCAGGCAAATGAAATAAAAATTAACATATTTCTGGCTTATTATGCCGAAAGCTTTTAGAACAGTTTTTGATATTAGCAGATATTATATTTCATGGACTCAATTTTTATTATTTATTTATTTAGCTTAATTTAATATTAAGATTAACTAAGAAATTAATTTTTATTTGCCAGTAAAAGTACTTTAAATGTCAACTTGCTTCGATTAAATCAATCACCAAAATTCAGTGCAATAAAGTAAATATATACGCCGTTTATTGGATCGCGAATGTGCTCACGCGAAGTACTCATACCGTATATAATAAAAGTTTAAATCTATATAGTAAAGTTTAAGTATTATATATATACATATATATAGTAAGACAAAATTCAAACTATAGCTTACAAATTTCATCATCGTGCACTGAAATAATTATAGGAATACAACTCAAACGTTGTTTCAATTTTCTAGTAGCTATAAAAAAGCGAAAAATTGAGCAAAAATTGTCCAAAACGTCAGAAAAAAATTTCGATTTTTGTAGTGTTAAAGAGCTGGTTCCGGTTCCGGTTTTTAAAAGTCAATTCCGGTTCCGGTTCCGGTTTTTCGGAGTTCCGGTCGATCCCCAATATATGTATATATATATATATATATATATATATATATATATATATATATATATATATATATATATATATCAATACATATTATTCAAACAAAGTTTAGCTCTAGTCTACTAGTGAGAGAGAGACAGAGGAAAGAAATAGGGGAGGAAGCAGAGAATTGCAACAGCACACATACATTATATACGATTAAACCGAAGAATATATTCCGCTGGAGCGGTGTATATTATGTGTCAGAAAGATAAGACAAAATTCTGCAAAATAGCAGGAAAAAGTATGCGTAGAGAAAAGATTGGTGAGTGAAGTAAGAGCAAAATTATGAGCTACACATTTACGAATCTGGGTGGCCACGATGAAATTAATAAAAAGATTAATTTCCAGTAACTGATAGTCTTGCCCGAACCCTGGGAACCAAGCTTCGCCTCCACCTCCGCTCTCCTTATCCCAACAGTCCTTATCAAGGCTAATTGTATCTGTGTGTAAACATATAGAAACGAAATAATAAAGACAATAAAACATAGAAATACCAAAAATCAAAATCAAAAAACCGAACACCGGTAGGTAAGTACAAGATCGCTAAGTCTAGTTTGAAGGTTGCTTAAGGGGGGGGGTCGCCAGGTACTAAATTTTATAGTCACCGATTTCGCTCATTTTTGGGTATTATATACCCCCATATGTGCCCAAAAACAAGACAAATTTTTAGAGTCCAGGGTCAATCCAGTCTAGAGATATTGCAGTTCAAATCCATACAATTTAGTATTTACGTTAGTATGCCTCGCTGAGGGCTTCGAAGTCGCGTACACATAGGATGACAAGAGACTGTGGCATGACAAATACATCAATTTAAAGCCATTACCTGTAAGTGTTTATTACCGCATAAATTGCAGTGACAAGCCAAGCAACGAGCGAGACAGGGCGTTTGGACGATTTGGTAAAGCTTATTCCGGCTGTCATTTGCTTCAAACTTTAACTCGCTCTAACTTTCTCATACTGCATTGTAGAGACTTGGTGCAAGAAGATAAAATGTTCAGGACATCGAGAGCTTCAATTTGATATAAAATATGGCTATATTTGAAAAAGTTGGAAATTTGACATTTTTTGCCCATAGGTGTCCGCCATGCTATCGTAGTATGTCACCAGAGATAAAAACAGGCTATTGGCATGAAACTTTACATACAGGTAGGTTTTATGCCAGCCTATTAGCATGCCAAATTTAATTGAGATACCTTAAGATTTGACTGACTTATGAAGCAGCAAACATGAAATTATCGAAAAATGACGATTTTTGAAGAAAAATGAAATTTCTGCTACCAAAACTGTGAGCCACTGAAAAGCCCTAATAGGGATTGATTATATGCAAAATAAAGCTCTAGCAATATACTGTGCTAATATCTAAACGCGAAGTTTCTATACCAAAGGGTTAGTTCAGGACAGGACAAAACGTTCAATGACCTACACATTTGCAGAGCGATTTTGAGCAAAAACCGCTTTTCCCGAACTTTGAAAATTCGTATAAAATCAGCGGCTTTACAGGAAATAACGTCGTATAGATATTAGCACTCTACCTAGTCCAAATTAGGTTTTACAGCGAGTTGTAGCCGATTTGCTCTTACACAGCGCTCAAACTTTTGGTAGCAGAAAAATTTTCCTAACTTTTTCATTTTCCTATGTTTAACACATGTCGGGGTCACCTTTGGAGGGCTATTGTGAATGATAGGAAAAGTTTTGCAACAAACGCACTTGTCTTGTTTTGGGGACCAATGAGGACTACAAAATATGTGAAAATGAGAAAAATCGGAGATGGTCGAAAAATCGCGACCCCCCCCCCTTAATAAGTTAAGTAGGTAGAGAATGCTTTGTCTTCGAATCTAATCTGAAGGTTTTCAGCAACGCTATGTATGAATCCGAAATTTACGTTTAGATTAGAAGTTTATAAGCTCTGGCCAACCTTTCTTGATCTGTGAAACTGATGTAAGGGAAGCAGAGCAGGCACCGGAAAGATGTATAAGCCTGATATGGGAGTTTAGCTGATGGCCTTGTGGTGTAGTAGTGGTTAGCTGGTTAGCACGTTCGTTCCGAGTTCAGAAGGGCCGTGGTTCGAACCCCGGCTGGACCAATTATTTACTTTCAATGCTGAGTGAACAGCTGAACCGCCATATTGTCTTCCTTCCAGGTCATGATTTCGTTGGTACACGGATGACCACTAGACACTACACTCCGCTACTTTTCTTCTTTCATGCAATGAGTATACAGATAAGCCCGGTTCACGATGGTGTGCTTTGTGCTTTTGTGCTTTGTGCTTTCTCGGTTCATGATGGTTTGAAAAGCACAGTGCTTTGTGCTTTCCCGGTTCATGATGGTCTTATGTGCTTTGGGAATGTTTGACAATGTCAAACATTTTGACTTGTGCTTTCAGTGCTTTCCAATCAAAACAGACCTTGTTCTATGCTGATTGGTCTAAAACTGAAACTGGAAGTCACATGATCACTACAGTATTGCCGGTGTTGAATTATAGCTCACTTGGACACGACAAAAATGAAAAATTGAATTATTGAGAGCATGAATAGTTAAGAATTATCATGAGTTAGCTTAGCTATCGTAAATAAATAAAGATTTCATGCAAAAATTAATTTGTTAATTTTATATTTTTAATTATTATTTATAATCATTATTATTATTAAATTAAATTATATTATTCGAAACGTCAATAAATCCATCCTGTTAACGTTTTTTAAAACACCAAAATTTTGAATTCCGTCCAAACTGGCTTCCGTGACCTGTGCTTTTGATATTGTGCTTTCTAATCTTGAATCATTTGTTTTCTGTCTCCTGAGCACAAAGCACTGGAGACAAAGCACAAAGCACTTCATCGTGAACCGGGCTATATCCTCCGCTTTACTCATTATTACAGTGTATTATTTGATCGTCTTACAATCCAATCCTGTCTTAAGGACCCACAAAGCTTAGCAGTCCTCCCTGGTTTGGCACTTCACAATCTGGACAGTCAACATACAAAATAGTCCAGTCCACTCCTATCGCAATCTGTAACAAAGCTTAAAACTTAAAATTTATTAAACTTCAATTTATCAGAACACACTTTTATTTAGTTCAACAAAGAACAGATGTGACATACACATAATAACACAAACTGAGTGGACAAAGGACAGACAAGGTTTCACATCACAATATGTTAACCTAGAGCGGTAAAATTACATTAGAAAACCTGTCCTTTCCTTCAGAAATCCAAAGATGAAATATATATTCACTAAACAGTAATAGAAACAAGTTAGTTTACCTAACTAACAACCTAACACAAAGATAGAGTGACAGAAAACAAAGAAAATCGTACACAGGCAAAGGAACCAGTAAATCAGTGTACTAAAGCGGTGGTCGCTGGTTCAAATCAGAGAGAAAGAGGAAGACAAATTCTGCTTTTTAACCAATGAAATAAAAACGCCAACAAAGCAAAGCACTGTCAAAAAAGATTTTTGAACAATATAAACTTTTGACCTGGTAATTGTAAGGGAGGCTAACAAAGCAACAAAAGCCCCCTTAAAACCAGAATATATCAGGCGGAGCTAAACAATTAAAATAATAGATCGAGAAAGGGGGAGGGGAGGTCATAACATAGGTTGTCTTTTGAGTCCTTCCCCCTTAATAACAGCCTTGATTTCACTGGCATCCAAAGTCTCATATTCTAGGAGGGTCTCTGCCAATCGTTTATGCTCCAGCGCATGGGATCGAAGAATCGTTTTGGCTCGCTCATACGACTCCTAAAATACAGCTGGGATACATACATGGCGGTGTGGTAAGACACAAAAATGCCAAAACCAGATAACAACGCGGGAGAAATGGTGGGGGTGTGTGTAGACTCCCCCACCCCTGACCAATAGAGCCCCTCAGCGAGAAGAAAAAGGGCGGTCCTCTGGTCCGGAAGGGAAAAAGAAAAAAGGAAAAATGGTAGACCACTTAGCGATTTTAACCAAAAGTTGCGCAAAATTCGATAAAAATCTTGATTTTTTTCGCAATTTGGTAATCTTCTTCAATTTTCGGCCGAAAAGGTTAAAAATAGCAAATTTTGGCAATTTTAGAGTAGACCCCATTAGAATTTCGAAATTTTTTCCGGGGTAGACTCCCAAAACTTTTGCTTTAATTTAAATAAATACTCGCAATTTTAGATTACCAGTATATAATCCGTCCACAGTTGGTACTTTGGAAAAAGTTTAAAGTAGAGTTGCATACCCAACTCCCAACACCTCAAAATCTAAAGATAACATGATAACAGCAAGATAAGCACGCTCGCTCTTTAAAAGCCTATGGATACAGTATATTCCAGTACAAACTTTTGAAGGTATAAAACTAAACCATTCGCAGGCAACAAAATGGAAAAGGAGCTCACATTAAGAAGACGTTTAATTTCAGCATCAATGGTTTCTTGAGTGGTTTCACTCAGATTGCTCACAACAAAAACGGCTGATCTATCTTCCTCAAAAGTGCGCAGACCAACCTAAAACAGACACACACCTACTATGTACACTAAATTCAACAATCCCCCCAAACACCTGCACCTTACACACTGATAACTATTACAACCCGTTAGATTGCACTGCAACTGTTGTAATGCAAGTTTATTCATGATCCGTACCGTACGTAAACTACTACCACAGTTTATTACTACATTTGATTACTACTACAGTGAACTACTACAGGCCTGAAAAATCCATTCTTCTACATAGTCTACAAAATTCCAGTACTAAACCAAACATTCCAGTCCAGTTGTTACAATCGCACGCACCTTATCCGACATCCCGAACAGTTTGACCATCCTGGTGGCAATCTCTGTGGCCTTGCGCAGATCATCAGCGGCGCCGGTCGTCACCTTTTCCAGTCCATACATCAGCTCCTCCGCTGCCCGACCCCCCATCATCACATCCATCTGGGCCAGCATTTCCCCTCGGGTCACCTGATAGGTTTCACGGTCCGGCAATAGTGCGGTCTGAGACAGCAACAGAATTAATAAAATTTCTGAACTTATTGCTCAATTTGGGGTTAGGATAGCTACAATTCCGCCAGAGCTTGGCAAAAGCAACAGCTACAGGAGTGTAGCACAGTTCTTTCGGTTTCTTTCTATTTATAGGAAAAGTTAGATTAAGTACCAACTTGTAATCTTCCTTTACCGGGATTTATTTCTGGGATGAAGTCAGCACAAAACAGAAGTCTGACCAAAATTAAGGAAATAAATAAAATACACTCTCGTGCTAATTCATGAACTTTCCAAGTATACACGTGAAAAACCATATCAAAATTCTATTAGCTCATTTTTGCATTGGACTAAAACTGTCAGAGCAAGATATTATATCATTGTTGTTCCACATCAATTTCTATTATCAAAAGATTGGAACATTCAATTCACATCAGAACTTTCTCGTATTCGCGGTGCCCTGATAGCAACAGTCTGATTTCATTAGATACAATACTTTATTAGAAAAACGGCAAAACTCCAGCAGAAAAAGGTTTAGAAGGAAACATCATAAAGGCAAACTAACATGTCCAAGAGAAGGCCCCCTAGGTATTATCGTGACCTTGTGAAGCGGCTGAGCCTCCCTGGTGAAATGAGCCACAATGGTGTGGCCCGCCTCATGATAGGCTGTATGACGATTCACACTTTCCTCTGGAATTCGGGTCTTCTTCTCGGGGCCTGAAACAAAAATGGTTTTATCAGTTTTAAAGCACACTGGCTGACGACAGTACAAAACGAACACAGAAGGATTACTACAAGATATCGCATAATAATACGTCTATATTTGGAAAGTTTGTCATTTATGTTTTTAAATTTGCAAATTAGAATAGAAAGTGTCATCGAAAAACTGTTACAATTGAATTCCCCATCAATTTGCGAATCCACTGCACAATTGAAGAGATTACCAGGATTTTTAACTCTCCAGACCCCCCCCCCCCCCACTTTTCCCTTGCCTAGGTGCCAGGTAGTAAATGACAGGAAAATGATAAGGTTATTAAAGCATTGGCTCATTGGCCCAGTGGCTCTCTCCTGTTCGGACTAAAGGTGCATTCATAGTTCCAGACGCAAGCAGACGCGCGTAGACGCGCGTACGTAAGCATCTGCATGCGTTCGTGAGTATGAATACGCTACAATTATTTTTAAACGGTTAAAACGGCATGTTACAATCAGAGGCGTCGATGCGCGTCTACGCACGTCGACGCGCGTCTCTCTGCGTTCGCGACTATGAATACACCTTAAGGCTACGGCCTTAGTGACTGCAGGCAGGCGTTTTCATTATTTCTTTATGATTAAAGTTATTAAAGCAGTGTTATAATTTTAGCGCACCAACCCATGAGAACTTTATCCCGAGCCGACTCCAAATATTCCATGGTCACATTTTTCTGTCCGTCAGCGGCCGCACGAAGGGCGGCCTGGTTTACCATATTCTCAATGTCAGCTCCTGCAAACGATTTAACGTACATTGTAATACAGACCTTTGCTAAACTATGCAAATCCTATACCTAGCGGTCCACATAGTGTTGTGGTCTGCCGAATAATAGTGAAATTTTTTAGAAACTGTACGGAATTGTTAAACTACAATAACACGAAGCTCATTATGCTAATACTAAGCCAGTACTGATTAATTTTACAGATTATCCTCGCACATAATGTGAATACACTAATGGTCTATTTAGTGCTAAGCAAGCACGCAGCTAAATCCAGAATGTTCCACTTCAACAATTACTTATTTAGAAAAAGCCTACATAACCCCCCCCCCCTCCAACCTCCAAGCGCAAAAAATGCCTAACCAGTAAAGCCGGTTGTTCCTCGGGCTAGGGTATCCACGTCCACTTCTGGAGAGAGTGTGACCTTCCCCAGATACAATTTTAGGATCTCCTTTCGCCCCCGCAGATCTGGAATGTTCACATGAACCTCAACATCAAATCGGCCTGGTCTCAACAAAGCCCTAAAAATAAAAAGTCATGCCACACTAATGAGAATTAGTCCCGAATAAAGTCTTGCACAGATCCCTAACGACACTAGCATATGAGAAATTATCAGTAACCAACTCATCCAGCAAAGATAAGCCAGTTTTGACAATCAGATACAGGTGAAACGTGTAAAAATACTTATTTGTTCTTTATGATTAAAATAGATCTCCAAACGTTAACGTTACGGCAGCGGCACCGACAATGTTAGGTAGACTGTAGGCGTACATAGATGAAATGTTAATGACAACGGTAATGTATATAGTATATACATATGCTAGCAACTCCCTAAAGTACACAATACAACTACACACGTATTTATTTAGTAGGAAAAGCTGAAAAACAAATAAAAATATTTGACACTCACTTGTCCAAATCGTCATTCCTATTGGTGGCTCCCAGAACAATCACGCCTTCATTCTGGTTAAATCTAGAACAGAATAGTAAACCAAAAGCTGTCAAACCTCAAATCATGTAGAGGAATAAAACAAAACAAGTAAATAAAGACGTAAGAATATTCATCCATGCTTATCATTCACTCACGTTCAAAATGTCAAAGTATACCAGTTGTACTCCCCCCTGTACTCAAAGAGAAAACTAAAAAGTTTGGTCAGAGACCGTCACTACGTAGAAAACCATTTCCAAATTCAGTTGTATCAAATTTCTCCAGCCATAATTTTTAGTTTAGATAATCTTATGAAAGGAGCTGCCAGTCCTAGGAACATACGTATGCCGTAAAAGAATATCTTTCATTTTCTTCCTCTCCCCTCTCCCCAACCCCCGATAATATCGCCTACCCATCCATTTCAGCCAGGAGTTGATTGACCGTCTGATTGGCATAGGGATGAAGGGCAGAGCTGGTTCTCTTCTGACCAACCGAATCAATTTCATCAATGAAAATCACACAGGGAGCCCGAGCCTTTGCAGTTGCTAAAGTAAAACACGCAATGTATACGTATGCGAGCAACACACGTTCATGTGCCCGTACATGTTTCATCATCCTTAAAAGTAATTTAAAATTCACGAAAATTTTAAAAATTAAAAAAGTTGGTTACACTCCGACGGGTCAACAGTAAGTCTGATAAATTCGAAAACAATTTAAGCACGTCCATAATAAATGTGCAGAAAGACAAGCCCAACTATTTAAAGTATCGACCTACTAAACTTACACAAGGAAACGTGAAATAATTTACATGAAATCTAAAATTTCCATTGAGAAAACAGACAAAACAGAAGCTTTAAAATTCAACCTTTCCACACATGTCAAATTTTTGGAAATTTTAGACAACAGTCAAAAACTAGGATGGGTATGCATTAAAATATGGGCCCATCACAAAACAGTAGCACAATATAAGTGCCTACCAAACAGATCCCGAACACGACGAGCTCCCTGTCCCACTAGGACTTCATCAAATTCGGATCCAGTGGCATGAAAGAAGGGCACTCCAGCCTCACCCGCGATGGCTCGAGCAAGCAGGGTTTTTCCGGTTCCAGGCGGACCTACCAGTAACACTCCTAAAACAGTGTAACAGTCAATATAGTGTGGACATACACAAAACATACGAAAAGATCTGCATGCAACTGCTTAAACCATGAAATTATAGAAGAATCAAAGTTCTGTTTTGGTTTTCGTTAATTCTTTTACGGGTCCGCCTGTCGGCATGTGTTTACTCCTTTTTCTTGCGGTAAGTATATACTTCTCACAAAATAGTAGAATAAGCACCAAATTAATCCTACTTAGGCCATTACTTCATCCGATTATAACAAATTCACTTTCAGGAAACAAAATAATTTAGAAACCTTTAGGAAGGCGACCTCCTAACCGGGAAAACTTTTCCTGATCCTTCAAATATTCTACAATTTCCATAACCTCTTCCTTGGCTTCGTCGATCTACAACATCAAAAAAGAATCTAACAAAAAAGAAATTAGAAATATATATATACATTAATTTTGTTACATTAAAAAGTGCCAAACGACCAAGTTTGCTGCATTTAAAAACAGAAAAAAGGAATTCCATATAGCAGGAACTGCAAGCAAGGCCCTTTAGAATGTCACGAATAATCTCCCGATAACTAAGATGACCAGGGCCCAGTTTCATAAAAAACCGTCTCGAGTTCTCAAGTTCTCGAGTAGTCTGTTTTCAGCAACAACAACCATTTTTCTATTAAAAATTATATGTAAAAGTATCTACGGAAGATACTATGGTGATTTATTCAGTCAATTATACAAGTTATTGAAGCAGGAAGAAAAAATTTACGAATTTAGATTTTCAAAAATTTCTCGAGTAGGTCTCAAGTTGGCGAAATTTTCTGTGGTCGAAATCGACCAGAGAACTTGACTCGAGAACTCGAGAACTTTTCAGCGTGACTTTCAATGCGACTTGCGGATCTCGAAAACTTCCAGCGTAGTCTAACTACTAGACTCGAGAATTCGAGAACATTTTTATGAAACTGGCCCCAGGGAGCTGTAACAAATTAATGAGGACTTTTCCACAAGAAACAAATATAGAGAGACAAAAATAGGATCTCAAACCTAAATCCAAAGACAAAACTATTAGGCTTACCCCTTTGACATCATTAAAGGTAACATTGACCTCTTCAGGCGCCACTTCATTACCACTTCCAAAGATCACTTTCACACGAAAGCCGCCTACAAAAAAAACAAAAACTATCCAATAAGAAAATTCAAACAGGAAAAGTTCTAAAAGCAGAAAAACTTCACAAGGATTCTGTTGGTTCAGGAAATTGTGCTTTATGAAGCTAACAGTCCCATGAAAAAACGAAGATTCCAAAATTCTTGTCAGATCGCTACATCTTTGTTTTCTTTAGGAGAAACGCCTTTCTAGTAAGATACAGTTCAAACAAAAATCAACAGTATGCTAAATTGAAAAACACACTGCGCACTCGGTACAACAAACTACACGGCATTAATAATCGCCAACGCTGAAGAAGAATTCCGAATCAACATCGAAGGTTGGCGAAAAATCATGTCACGCCAATTTATTTCGTGAGTATGCATATGCCTGGTTCTGGTATAAGTAAAAAGGAAAAACAGGAAAAAAAGGAAAAATTGCGCCCACTGGCTCTCTCCTACTTCGGACTAAGGCCTTTCCTTAGTGACCGCAGGCAGACGTTTTCCATTATTTCTTCGTAAAAGGAAAAACAAGGAGAAATCTACGTACTCAGCTGAAGTAGGGTCACAATTAGAATGACAACGCAGAGCCACATTACAAGGGAGGATGGACGAACGGCAAAACGTGAAGGCTTTCCGGTTCTGTTGGTTCCGGCGGCGACCGCTGCTCCCTTCAGAGCACCGCTTGTGCTACCGTCGCCTTCCTGCAGCTGAGACTTGGCGTCCAGATAGCCAGAGGCAAAGGCTTGCTAGAAAACAAACAAACAACAAACAAACAATGTAAAGTTCATGATGGTACAAAATTAAAAAAACAAAAATGTAGGAAAGAAACAACAATTATGAAGTCATCACAAGCCCCCGTTTAAGTCACCATTTGGACCCACCCCGGTGACCATACTACTTTTTAGATGATCTACGCGCCAGTAGCAAAGTTAAGAGCAGTAATTTGCGGTTTAAATACGAATAAGAATCTAAACAGCTAATAAACATTAGCTAAGTGCTTCCTGGGATCTGATCTGCCGATTAAAAATTTGACCTTTTAGTTGTGAACTTGTTCACAAAAAACAGGACATTAGGTCAAAGCCAAACAAGCGGTTGCAGGAAAAGGAAAACTGTGCGGATGGAAAGGCTAAAGGGTGGGCATGTCTGATGCACAGTTTGGGATTATTGGGATCTGCCATGGTAGAGTAGCAACAAAAACGCTAACTTTGGCTCAAAACGTTTTTAGTCCAATTTTCGGTACTTCCACTTAAATAAGTATTCTGTAAGAACGGGTTTAGCCCAAAACTTGCTACTACTCGTATGTTAAGCTAGGGATATGTGGCTATTAATAGGCAAAAGTCTGAATCCTTAAGTTGCAGTTTCACAAGAAAAAACTGATGTCCCGTTTTTTGTGAATTTTTGGCTTGTCCTTTTTTTTGTGAACCTGGCTATATACGTACGTATTTTTGCAGCCTCTTTCCTTGCACCTGAGTCAGTGGAATTTATTGCTGGGTTTGGAGTCATTTCCTCGAATTTGTTCATTTTATCGTCGTCATCAGAAGCAGAGCAAGACAAAATGCCAACTGCGTCAGGAAGTTTGGGTATTATTGCCTTGGATGTGCTTTTAATTTGGCTATGAATCCACGTGCGGAGAATTTGTTCCTGTCTAATTTCACATTGTCTGTTTAAACTGGATTTATATGTCTTTGTCCGGTTTTGGAGCATAATTTATCTGAAACTAAAGCCGTGAAGGATAATTTGAAATTACTTATCAACAATTATATACGTACAATGCTGAACCTGAAAGCAGGTGCCTTTGTACGTACAACTACGTAACGCTCTGCCATTCGGCCAAGGACTCTCATCTGGGTTTGCTCTGGACGAAAAAACTAGGGTGCAGCCCAGGGTGAGGGGAACCTAAAGTTGTCTAAAATTGCTAAACAATTTAATAATTTCACGTTATGATCTCAGACTATTGGGCTTATTCTGTAGAATTTTTCATGGGGGGCCTCGGGGGGCGAGTCATTTTTGGAGGGGTTCGAAAAATTTGGCCTTCTGAGCGATTTTTTCAGGATAAAAGTTGGTAGCAAAAGAGGCACTCACTTTTCTTGGGGGAAGGGAAGGGTGTTTATGGTATGCCCCCCCTAGTAGAATAAGCCCAGGTCTAAAACTACGTACATGTGGTAAAACATACACAAGTAATTTTTCCAGATTGGAAGAGATGCCCTTAGTTTACTGGATCCTGTGCTGAACAACAACAGTCCTTCTGATCCCAAAAATCTTGAGCGTGGTCTTATCTCTTCCGCAGTTTCTTCCTGTAATCGACTTTTGGAAACTGAAAACACTACACTTTCTACAGCCAATGTTACAGAAGCCCCTTCCAGTCATTTGAAATGCAGTCCCGAAATTATTGTAGCTGAACTTGTGAGACCTTCAAACGGAAGGGTCAATCCTTCTCTTCATGTTGGAAATGGACTAAGACTATCCCTTACAAAGCACAATTCAGTCTGTAAGGATTTCTGTTTTCTTGAAGTTGTAATAACTTATTATTGTATGACGATAAATCTTAATAAATCTAACAACTAAAAACCTTCGAATGGCACAAGAAAGGAAAAAAGTATGATATTTGCTCACTTTTTTGAAAAAACTATTAATACATCAGACGAATGAAGTGTTATTATATAGATTCAATTTTGTGTTTTTAAGTGATTCATCGTCGAGGATTTCGCACGAGATCTGTTTCTTCCTCTGGAGTTGGTGGTCGACGTTCGGAATCGGAGGGATCACACTGGGACTTTCTCAGAAATATATTTAGGGTAAGCGGCAGATTTCATCAGCTCATTATCACCGGACGCAGATTAGCTAGGTATCTTCTTTATGCTCTTTTCTTTGCATTAGTAGTCGTCGGCCAGGATTAAAGTGCATTCATAGTCGCGAAGGCTTAGAGTCGCGCGTCGACATCTCTGATTGTAACATGCCGTTGTAACCGTTTAAACCTAATTGAAACCTTTATGCTCACGAACGCATTCAGGCGCTTACATGCTTGCGTCAACGCGCGTCTGCTTGCGACAGGAACTATGAATGCCGCATTAGAATCTGCCAGATGGTTGTCAAAATTTTTGATAGCATGAAACGTCCAACGTTAAACGTTGACGCTTACATGCGTAACGGCCATCGAGCTATTTCTTGGTAGGCCGCTGTCTGTCTTTTCAGTTTCAGGATTCTGCAATGTTTGTATACTTTTTAACTTTGAAATGAAATTCGAATTGACGTTTTTATTTTTACAGGTCTTCGGCAAGGATGAACCCGAAGGAAGGAGAGCATCAACCGCCCATTCCACGGTTGATCTTTCTTCCCTTGCTCAGCATCCTTCCAGGAAGTCAGACTGGGGATCCCTCACGGCCTCTGAACAAGAACACAGACTGGTGGGTAGATACGTACAATAGCTTGCATTTTGGGATACTTTAGTATATTATATTTTTTGTGATGTATACTTATGTTACTGTCGAGATGGATACTTCATGGTTATAAAAGGGATGGGTGTTTCTCTTCTAAACAGTTTCCCTTGACTGGACGACATTGTCTACTGAGATTATGAATTATCCGTTAAAACATGGGGCTTTGCAATCCAAGGAATATAGATTTACTTATTACAGAAATGAAACTGAAACCATCTTTAGTACAGCCACATACCGGTGAACTGAAGCTGGAGCTTGTGATGACTTCATAATTGTTGTTTCTTTCCTACTATTTTTGTTTTTTTAATTTTGTACCATCATGAACTTTACATTGTTTGTTTGTTGTTTGTTTGTTTTCTAGCAAGCCTTTGCCTCTGGCTATCTGGCCGCCCAGTCTCAGCTGCAGGAAGGCGACGGTAGCACCAGCGGTTCTCTGAAGGGAGCAGCGGTCGCCGCCGGAACCAACAGAACCGGAAAGCCTTCACGTTTTGCCGTTCGTCCATCCTCCCTTGTAATGTGGCTCTGCGTTGTCTTTCTAATTGTGACCCTACTTCAGCTGAGTACGTAGATTTCTCCTTGTTTTTCCTTTTACGAAGAAATAATGGAAAACGTCTGCCTGCGGTCACTAAGGAAAGGCCTTAGTCCGAAGTAGGAGAGAGCCAGTGGGCGCAATTTTTCCTTTTTTCCTGTTTTTCCTTTTTACTTATACCAGAACCAGGCATATGCATACTCACGAAATAAATTGGCGTGACATGATTTTTCGCCAACCTTCGATGTTGATTCGGAATTCTTCTTCAGCGTTGGCGATTATTAATGCCGTGTAGTTTGTTGTACCGAGTGCGCAGTGTGTTTTTCAATTTAGCATACTGTTGATTTTTGTTTGAACTGTATCTTACTAGAAAGGCGTTTCTCCTAAAGAAAACAAAGATGTAGCGATCTGACAAGAATTTTGGAATCTTCGTTTTTTCATGGGACTGTTAGCTTCATAAAGCACAATTTCCTGAACCAACAGAATCCTTGTGAAGTTTTTCTGCTTTTAGAACTTTTCCTGTTTGAGTTTTCTTATTGGATAGTTTTTGTTTTTTTTGTAGGCGGCTTTCGTGTGAAAGTGATCTTTGGAAGTGGTAATGAAGTGGCGCCTGAAGAGGTCAATGTTACCTTTAATGATGTCAAAGGGGTAAGCCTAATAGTTTTGTCTTTGGATTTAGGTTTGAGATCCTATTTTTGTCTCTCTATATTTGTTTCTTGTGGAAAAGTCCTCATTAATTTGTTACAGCTCCCTGGGGCCAGTTTCATAAAAATGTTCTCGAATTCTCGAGTCTAGTAGCTAGACTACGCTGGAAGTTTTCGAGATCCGCAAGTCGCATTGAAAGTCACGCTGAAAAGTTCTCGAGTTCTCGAGTCAAGTTCTCTGGTCGATTTCGACCACAGAAAATTTCGCCAACTTGAGACCTACTCGAGAAATTTTTGAAAATCTAAATTCGTAAATTTTTTCTTCCTGTTTCAATAACTTGTATAATTGACTGAATAAATCACCATAGTATCTTCCGTAGATACTTTTACATATAATTTTTAATAGAAAAATGGTTGTTGTTGCTGAAAACAGACTACTCGAGAACTTGAGAACTCGAGACGGTTTTTTATGAAACTGGGCCCTGGTCATCTTAGTTATCGGGAGATTATTCGTGACATTCTAAAGGGCCTTGCTTGCAGTTCCTGCTATATGGAATTCCTTTTTTCTGTTTTTAAATGCAGCAAACTTGGTCGTTTGGCACTTTTTAATGTAACAAAATTAATGTATATATATATATTTCTAATTTCTTTTTTGTTAGGTCCTTTATTTTTGTTAGATTCTTTTTTGATGTTGTAGATCGACGAAGCCAAGGAAGAGGTTATGGAAATTGTAGAATATTTGAAGGATCAGGAAAAGTTTTCCCGGTTAGGAGGTCGCCTTCCTAAAGGTTTCTAAATTATTTTGTTTCCTGAAAGTGAATTTGTTATAATCGGATGAAGTAATGGCCTAAGTAGGATTAATTTGGTGCTTATTCTACTATTTTGTGAGAAGTATATACTTACCGCAAGAAAAAGGAGTAAACACATGCTGACAGGCGGACCCGTAAAAGAATTAACAAAAACCAAAACAGAACTTTGATTCTTCTATAATTTCATGGTTTAAGCAGTTGCATGCAGATCTTTTCGTATGTTTTGCGTATGTCCACACTATATTGACTGTTACACTGTTTTAGGAGTGTTACTGGTAGGTCCGCCTGGAACCGGAAAAACCCTGCTTGCTCGAGCCATCGCGGGTGAGGCTGGAGTGCCCTTCTTTCATGCCACTGGATCCGAATTTGATGAAGTCCTAGTGGGACAGGGAGCTCGTCGTGTTCGGGATCTGTTTGGTAGGCACTTATATTGTGCTACTGTTTTGTGATGGGCCCATATTTTAATGCATACCCATCCTAGTTTTTGACTGTTGTCTAAAATTTCCAAAAATTTGACATGTGTGAAAAGGTTGAATTTTAAAGCTTCTGTTTTGTCTATTTTCTCAATGGAAATTTTAGATTTCATGTAAATTATTTCACGTTTCCTTGTGTAAGTTTAGTAGGTCGATACTTTAAATAGTTGGGCTTGTCTTTCTGCACATTTATTATGGACGTGCTTAAATTGTTTTCGAATTTATCAGACTTACTGTTGACCCGTCGGAGTGTAACCAACTGCTTAATTTTTAAAATTTTCGTGAATTTTAAATTAGTTTTAAGGATGTTGAAACATGTACGGGCACATGGACGCGTGTTGCTCGCATACGTATACACTGCGTGTTTTACTTTAGCAACTGCAAAGGCTCGGGCTCCCTGTGTGATTTTCATTGATGAAATTGATTCGGTTGGTCAGAAGAGAACCAGCTCCGCCCTTCATCCCTATGCCAATCAGACGGTCAATCAACTCCTGGCTGAAATGGATGGGTAGGCGATATCGGGGGTTGGGGAGAGGGGAGAGGAAGAAAATGAAAGATATTCTTTTACGGCGTACGTATGTTCCTGTAGGACTGGTAGTTCCTTTCATAAGATTATTAAACTAAAAATTGTAGCTGGGTCACAGCTTAGATAAAGGTAGTGTCAGTTAAAATTGTGAGGAGAAATTTGATACGACTGAATTGGGATATGGTTTTCTACGTAGTGACGGTCTCTGACCAAACTTTTTAGTTTTTTCTTTCAGTACGGGGGGTCCAACTGGTATACTTTGCCATTTTGAACGTGAGTGAATGATAATCATGGATGGGTACGTGGTTTGACAGCTTTTGGTTTCTTATTCTGTTCTAGATTTAACCAGAACGAAGGTGTGATTGTTCTGGGAGCCACCAATAGGAATGACGATTTGGACAAGTGAGTGGCAAATATTTTTATTTGTTTTTCAGCTTTCCTACTAAATAAATAAATACGTATATAGTTGTATTGTGTGCATTAGGGAGTTGCTTTCCTAGCATACATTACCATTGTTATTAACATCTACGTCTACGCCTACAGTCTACCTAACATTGTCGGTGCCGTTGCCGTAACGTTAACGTTTGGAGATCTATGTTTTAATCATAAAAAACAAATAAGTATTTTTTACACGTTTCACCTGACTCTGATTGTCAAACAAAACTGCTTATCTTTGCTGGCTGAGTTAGTTCCTGCTAATTTCCCGTATTCTGGTTTTATTAGAGATTTGTGCAGCATTTTGTTCAGGACTGGTTCTCATTACTATGGCATGACTTTTTATTTTAGGGCTTTGTTGAGACCGGGCCGATTTGATGTTGAGGTTCATGTGAACATTCCTGATCTGCGGGGGCGAAAAGAGATCCTAAAATTGTATCTGGGGAAGGTTACACTCTCTCCGGAAGTGGACGTAGACACCCTAGCCCGAGGAACGACAGGCTTTACTGGTTAGGCTTTTTTTGTGCTTGGAGGTTGGAGGGGGGTCATCGACTTTTTCGAAATAACTAATTGTTGAAGTTGTGAACTTTCTGGATTTATATATCTGCGTGCTTTGCACTTAAATAGACCATGGTCTGCGAATACAGTAGTTTTATTGGTGTATTCGTATGTGCTAGGATAATCTGTAAAATTAATCAATACTGGCTTAGTATTGGCATAATGAGCTTCTTTTTATTGTAGTTTAACAATGCCGTGCAGTTTCCAAAAAATTTCACTATCATTCGGCAGACCACAACACAATGCTTGGACCGCTAGGTATAGGATTTGCATAGTTTAGCTGATGATCTGTATTACCCTGTATTTGCATTTGCAGGAGCTGACATTGAGAATATGGTAAACCAGGCTGCCCTTCGAGCCGCTGCTGACGGACAGAAAAATGTGACCATGGAATATTTGGAGTCGGCTCGGGATAAAGTTCTCATGGGTTGGTGCGCTAAAATTATAACACTGCTTTAATAAGCTTAATCATAAAGAAATAATGAAAAACGCCTGCCTGCACTAAGGCCGTAGCCTTATTCCGAACAGGAGAGAGCCACTGGGCCACTGAGTCAATGCTTCTTCTTCTTCTGTGGCGGCCGGCGGACGAATCCATATGGGGAGTCTTCAGCTGCAAGCCCAGCACACGTCTTAGCAATGGGGTCAAAAGGGGAAGCCCGGAATAGGGCCAAGTTAGCGACAGCCGGAATGAATGGCATATTGGACCCACAAGCTCGGTAGCATAATTTAAGGGCCTGGGGGCTTCCAACTCCAACATGACTGAGGGAAGGATCAGCCATGCCCCGCAGAATTGGAAACCATTTAGCGCCGTTGACCAGACGGATGCCAGGGGACACCTGTGGGGATCTCCATTTGATGGAGTCCGTGTCCATCGGATTTCCCACGGAGGCGGTACCATTGCCCCCCAGTCAATGCTTTAATAACCTTATCATTTTCCTGTCATTTACTACCTGGCACCTAGGCAATGGAAAAGTGGGGGGGGGGCTGGAGAGTTAAAATCCTGGTAATTTCTTAAATTGTGCAGTGGATTCGCAAATTGAGGGGGGATTCAATTGTAACAGTTTTTCGTTGACACTTTCTATTCTAATTTGCAAATTTGAAAACATAAATGACAAACCTTCCAAATATAGCCGTATTATGATGCGATATCTTGTAGTAATCCTTCTGTGTTCGTTTTGTACCGTCGTCAGCCGCTAGTGTGCTTTAAAAGTGATAAAACCATTTTTGTTTGTTTCAGGCCCCGAGAAGAAGACCCGAATTCCAGAGGAAAGTGTGAATCGTCATACAGCCTATCATGAGGCGGGCCACACCATTGTGGCTCATTTCACCAGGGAGGCTCAGCCGCTTCACAAGGTCACCATCATACCTAGAGGGCCTTCTCTTGGACATGTTAGTTTGCCTTTATGATTTTTTCCTTCTAAACCCTTCTGCTGGAGTTTTGCCGTTTTTCTAATAAAGTATTGTGTCTAATGAAATCAGACTCTTACTATCAGGGCGTTTGAAGATCCGAGAAAGTTCTGATGTGAATTGCATGTTGCAATCTCTGATAATGGAAATTGATGTGGAACAACAATGAAATAATATCTTGCTCTGACAGTTTTAGTCCAATGCAAAAATGAGCTTGGAAAGTTCAGGAATTAGCACGGGAGTGTATTTTATTTATTTCCTTAATTTTGGTCAGACTTCAGTTTTTTGCTGACTTCATCCCAGAAATAAATCCCGGTAAAGGAAAATAACAGGTTGGTACGCAACCTAACCTTTCCTGTAAATAGAAACCGCTCTATCAACTGTGCTACACTCCTGTAGCTGTTCTTTTGCCAAGTTCTGGCGGAATTGTAGCTATTCTCACCCCAAATTGAGCAATAAGTTCACATTTCATTACTTCTGTTGCCATTTCAGACCGCGCTGCTGCCGGACCGTGAGACCTACCAGGTGACCCGAGGGGAAATGCTGGCCCAGATGGATGTGATGATGGGTGGTCGGGCAGCGGAGGAACTGATGTATGGACTGGAAAAGGTGACGACCGGCGCCGCTGACGATCTGCGCAAGGCCACAGAGATCGCCACCAGGATGGTCAAACTGTTCGGGATGTCGGATAAGGTGCGTGTGATTGTAACAACTGGACTGGAATGTTTAGTTTAGTACTGGTATTTTGTTGACTATATAGAAGAATGGATTTTTCAGGTCTGTGTAGTAGTTCACTGTAGTAGTAATCAAATGTAGTAATAAATTGTGGTAGTTTATACTGTAGTAGTTAACGTACGGTACTTTCCGGGTTTGTCTCTGATCCCACCCCATCTGCGCTTGGGGCTTGGAGTGTCGAAAGATGCTGTGCTCCTCTACCTTCCGTATGAGCAGTTAATGGATGTCTTACTACGGGAGCCGAAAGGCCAAGAAGGTGTCTGCTCCATCTTCCCATTGTGGGACAGCATTCAGGCGACGAAGCGAGAGTCATACTAGCTATGACTGATAGGGAGAGACAAAGGTTAGCGCCCTCATATAGCCTCTTGGCTGAGTAGCCCGGGATAATAACAACAACAACAACGTACGGTACGGAACATTAATAATAATTATCTTTACTACAGTTGAAGTTTGCAGTGTATTCTCTACTAGGTTGTAATTATCAGTATGTAAGGTGGAGGTGTTTGGGGGGTTGTTGAATTTAGTGTAGTAGGTATATGTCTGTTTTAGGTTGGTCTGCGCACTTTTGAGGAAGATAGATCAGCCGTCTTTGTTGTGAGCAATCTGAGTGAAACCACTCAAGAAACCATTGATGCTGAAATTAAACGTCTTCTTAATGTGAGCTCCTTTTCCAATTTGTTGCCGGCGAATGGTTTAGTTTTATACCTTCAAAATTTTGTGCTGGAATATACTGTATCCATAGGCTTTTAAAGAGCGAGCGTGCTTATCTTGCTGTTATCATGTTATCTTTAGATTTTGAGGTGTTGGGAGTTGGGTATGCAACTCTACTTTAAACTTTTTTCCAAAGTACCAACTGTGGACGGATTAAATACTGGTAATCTAAAATTGCGAGTATTTATTTAAATTAAAGCAAAAAGTTTTGGGAGTCTACCCCGGAA
Organism: Trissonchulus latispiculum; assembly: GCA_030248195.1. Classification (NCBI taxonomy): domain Eukaryota; kingdom Metazoa; phylum Nematoda; class Enoplea; order Enoplida; family Ironidae; genus Trissonchulus; species Trissonchulus latispiculum. The sequence continues at coordinate 17,326 of JASAND010021095.1, read as the reverse complement.
AAAATTCGAAATTCTAATGGGGTCTATTCAAAAATTGCCAAAATTTGCTATTTTTAACCTTTTAACCTCAACTACTACTAATTAAGATGTTAACTCAAACTTTATGTTCGCACCATGGCACTGTACTAACACATTTAACATAAGCAGAGTTAAAAACGTGGAAAATTTTATTCATACCTTTTTCTTAGTGGTTTAGAACGGAATGAATCAGGTCTCACTGAGGCTGGCCCGACCAGTAAATATCGCAAATAGTGAGAAGTGTGATCATATAATTCTCATTTACTGGATCCCTCTGATGATGACTCGTTCCGGTCCTATCCCACTCTGGCTATAAGACCCGTTAATTATTTTTAGTATAATACCTACTCACCCTAAATGTTTAATTCTGCCATCCTAATCGTCACAATCTAGTCAGAGTCTAAGGGATAAGGGCCGAAAGACTCTGAATATTTCTAATTAATTTCAACTGCTGAATTTAGTAGACCCTCAATCCCATTCACCTATTACTTGTCAACTGCACCTTACGAATTCCTATATTTCAGTTTGCGGCCTTCCGTATTTCAATAAAGTTCTCTACCTGATCACGAACTTTCACATATCTGCCTCTGCATTCAGTGAACAGTTAACGTTGGCATATAATACTATCTACCCGTAATTAGTCTTCTTGTTTATGGAAGTAGTATTATCACTGCGCAAATTATTCATCCCTCCTTCCTTTGTGTTCAACCCACCCTCTTAGTGGCACTTGAGCGTGCTCTTCCCTAAGGGCTAGGGTTGCGCGTGGGCACACGCTCTACTTTGGGTTGTCACCTTTCTTTTGCGCATATTATAATTATTTCACGAACGTAAACTAAGGTTTAAATCCTATCACAGCTCTCACTTGCCTCAGCCCTCAATACGATTTTGACTACGGATTGGACTTGAACGCTTGATCCTGTTTACTTAATTATCACTTCATATGAATAGTCCACTTACGATAAATGCCGGCACGGGCTCCGTATCAGGGCCGGAGAATACATGCCCAACCAGTGCTCCTACGGATTTGACCTCGGAAACGACTGATGACAGGGCTGGAGGTAATCTCTCGACACACCTTAAGGCAGACACAGGTACCGCACATAAGCAGTTCGTGATCCCCACACCGAACGTGGGTCGTAAATGTAAAGCCAAACGATGCAACTGCTGCTTGGTATACAAAGAAGGCTCAGGATTTAAAGGGTACTATAATAACCAAGCAATCTCAATTATAAACAATGATGACAAACCTGTCAATTGTAATTCAAGTAATGTAATCTATCTAATCACATGTACCGGATGTGGATTGCAGTATGTTGGTGAAACAGGTAGGAAACTTAAAATTAGAATTGGCGAACACAGAAATAGTATTAAAAATCCTATTAAAGCAAACTGTAAAACACTCGCAGCACACTTCAACATCGGATCTTGCAAAACTTTTACTGTTCAAATTATAGAAACAATCAACACGACTAATGACTCACAACAAGATAAAAATTACAGAAGGGACAGAGAAGCATTTTGGATCAAGCGGTTAAAAACCAAAACCCCTTACGGTCTTAATGAACTACTTAAAAAAGAAGACTACGGTGTAACAGTTCTACAAAACTTGCTTACTTATGAAAACGTTAAACCTAGAACTCACACGCGAACTAAAACAAATCGTATTCTTAAGAACAACACTATTAAGGATACTGATTTCCTTAGATTCTACGAGGACGGAACCACACACAAACAAATATATGACACAGTGCATAAATTAAATAAAAAACAGTTAAAAACTCTGATTAATATTAACAATAATTATAAAAATAATCCAAAACATGACTTGGTCGGTGATTTAGCTGAAGGACGGCTAAATATTATTAAAGGGAAAAATACTGCCAAAAAACCAAACAAAGAAAACATAATCTTTAATTTTAAGCATAAGATACTAGACAGTATCAACCTTAACAGAATATTTAATGAACACGCTAACTCTTGGCCAAACACTAAACATATGAATGACCTGCATAAACCTAGAATATTTTACAAATATAATCAACCTATTGCAACCCAAATATATAATTACAAACAAACCATTAATAATTTAGACATAGATGAATGGATAAAAACCTTCAATAATAAAGGTTACCAGTGTAATTGCGCTAACAATCCTGCATCGGATTCTTTTCACAAACATATTATTACTGGGGACCTATCTGTCTTAAACTGTAAAAAGCTGGAAAACGTTTTAATTAATGGCCCAAAATATAGAACACCACAAAAACCTAATATTCCAATCATAATTACTGATATTAAAGTAGGTTTACAAAATTACATAAACAAAGTAAACGCAAAATATAAAATCGATAAATATAAACTAGCAACTTGGGCAGATGCAATAATAAACACTGCTCAAAAAGCACTCTATAAAAACATCAGACACTTTACTAAAACCAAAAACGAAACTTATAGAATTAAAGAACTACTAGCTAAAATACATGATGATTATGTACTCACCCCTGTAGATAAAGCTAACCAAAACATAGCCATCATATGCAAACAGTTCTATATATATTGTACCCTCGATGAACTGGGTCTTATGGACAAAACTTCTAACACATACATGAATACAAAACATACATTACCCGAAATTACGGAAAAAATAACAAAATACTACAAGTCTAACAATATCAAATTAGAAGCACATACACAATTACCACACATTTACCTAATACCAAAATTTCACAAAAGTCCTATAAAGTTCCGAACGATTATTGCTAGTAAATATGCGCTTACAAAACCACTATCTATCATGATTGATAATGCACTAAAATTAATATCAACCTCTAGATCACGATACGGTAAGATGGCTAAAACATTTCTAAAAATAAACCCATATTGGATAATCGGTAGTAGTCAACCTATTTTAAATAATATATCTAAAATTAATGATAAGCAAACCGCTAAAACAATAAATACCTATGACTTCACAACCTTATATACAAATCTTCACCATTCAACTATATATAATAATTTAGAAGAATTAATTCATAAAACAATGAGATACCCTATGCACAAAAACAACTTACGAGTTAGGTGGGGTACCACCAAAAATAATAAAGATATTATAACATCTAATCAGTTATGTCAACATATTAAATTCCTTCTTGATAACCTATATTTTAGTTGCGGTAACTATATTTTCAGGCAAACTATAGGCATACCTATGGGAAGTAATGCTGCACCCTCTATAGCTAACTTAGTCTTACACAACATGGAATACACTTACATTACCAAGAATAAAAACAACGATATACAGTATCTAGAAAACTCTCACCGTCTTATAGACGATATCACTCTCCTTGACGACGAAGACGTATTTAATAGAATCCGTGGTGATATGTATTCTAACGAATTAGAACTTAATAAAGTAAACTCTGATAACCAAGAAGCTAATGTGCTCGACCTCAATATTAAGATTATTAATGGAAAATTTGTTACAAAGTTATACGATAAAAGAAACGACTTTCCGTTTGTGACATATAAATTTCCAACTGCAGCTTCAAACATTTCTGGTAGTATCATAAAAAACACGATTAAAAATCAAGTACTAAGATATGGAAATATATGTGACTCGTACCAGGACTTTGAACACTGCGTTAAATCTTTAAGTATTATGTTAAAAATGAGAGGATACACAAACAAATTCATGAAACAAATTCTTTTCAACTCTATATATAAAGAACCTGAAATCGGACTAAAATATGAAATCACCCATGAAAGTGAAAAGGAAAAATGGAACAAAATAAAAAGTATGATCTACTAAACATTAAACACTCTTGTTGTAATCCCGCTTGTCGGGTGTTGTAATTCCGCTTGTCGGCTGTTGTAATTCCGCTTGTCGGCTGTTGTAATTCCGCTTGTCGGCTTCACCTCAACTACTACTAATTAAGATGTTAACTCAAACTTTATGTTCGCACCATGGCACTGTACTAACACATTTAACATAAGCAGAGTTAAAAACGTGGAAAATTTTATTCATACCTTTTTCTTAGTGGTTTAGAACGGAATGAATCAGGTCTCACTGAGGCTGGCCCGACCAGTAAATATCGCAAATAGTGAGAAGTGTGATCATATAATTCTCATTTACTGGATCCCTCTGATGATGACTCGTTCCGGTCCTATCCCACTCTGGCTATAAGACCCGTTAATTATTTTTAGTATACCTACTCACCCTAAATGTTTAATTCTGCCATCCTAATCGTCACAATCTAGTCAGAGTCTAAGGGATAAGGGCCGAAAGACTCTGAATATTTCTAATTAATTTCAACTGCTGAATTTAGTAGACCCTCAATCCCATTCACCTATTACTTGTCAACTGCACCTTACGAATTCCTATATTTCAGTTTGCGGCCTTCCGTATTTCAATAAAGTTCTCTACCTGATCACGAACTTTCACATATCTGCCTCTGCATTCAGTGAACAGTTAACGTTGGCATATAATACTATCTACCCGTAATTAGTCTTCTTGTTTATGGAAGTAGTATTATCACTGCGCAAATTATTCATCCCTCCTTCCTTAGGTTGGTCTGCGCACTTTTGAGGAAGATAGATCAGCCGTCTTTGTTGTGAGCAATCTGAGTGAAACCACTCAAGAAACCATTGATGCTGAAATTAAACGTCTTCTTAATGTGAGCTCCTTTTCCAATTTGTTGCCGGCGAATGGTTTAGTTTTATACCTTCAAAATTTTGTGCTGGAATATACTGTATCCATAGGCTTTTAAAGAGCGAGCGTGCTTATCTTGCTGTTATCATGTTATCTTTAGATTTTGAGGTGTTGGGAGTTGGGTATGCAACTCTACTTTAAACTTTTTTCCAAAGTACCAACTGTGGACGGATTAAATACTGGTAATCTAAAATTGCGAGTATTTATTTAAATTAAAGCAAAAAGTTTTGGGAGTCTACCCCGGAAAAAATTCGAAATTCTAATGGGGTCTATTCAAAAATTGCCAAAATTTGCTATTTTTAACCTTTTCGGCCGTAAATTGAAGAAGATTACCAAATTATGAAAAAATCAAGATTTTTATTGAATTTTAAGCAATTTTTGGTGAAAATCGCTGAGGGGTCTACCCTTTTTCCTTTTATCTTTTTCCCTTCTGGACCAGAGGATTGCTCTTTTTCTTCTCGCTGAGGGGCTGTATCGGTCAGGGGTGGGGGAGTCTACACACACCCAGGGTTTTTTGGTTTCACGATTTGCGCCAGTGCTGCGTCAGGAAAAATTTTATTGCGTCAGGAACTAGGGTCACTGCGTCAAAAATTAAATTTATTTTTAAACAATTTAATAAGTATTTTAAACATTATTTTAATGTTTAACCAATATTTAACTTATCAATACACAGCATTAAACACATTTTCCACCTGTTTTTCAAATTTTGCATCAATAAAGCTTTAATTAATAGACTTTAATGTGTGAGGCATTAAGATCTAGAAACAAAACCAACACGGGGGGTCTGGGGGCCGGAGCCCCCAGAAGTTGCAGAATTTTTGCAATTAAGACACTCCCAGGAATTAATTTAGAGCATTTTCGCGACCAGTTGATGTGGTATTAAGTATGGCCGGTTATTGCAATATCGAATGTATATTAAAATATTTTTAAGTGCTACATCTGCAAGACTTGCAAGCTGTTGCCGCTGCTACATGCGCTCTTATTCAATGATTAAATGAAATATTAGTTTGTCAGTCATCGCAGCAATCAGCAACAAGTAAGAAGGCAGACAAGCGGGGGTCTGGGGGCGGAGCCCCCAGTAGAAAATTTTTCGAAATATCACGTTTGAAACAATTTTTCCAGCAAGTTTGCACAATTTTGCCTCTAGTTGCAGTTCAAATCCAGCTGCGCCAGGCTTGCGTCAGGGCTAATTTTATTTGCGTCACACGAAAAAAATTTGCGCCATGACGCAGCCCCTGACGCAAAAAAACCATGCACACACCCCCACCATTCCTCCCGCGTTGTTCTCTGGTTTTGACATTTTTGTGTCTTTTACCACACCGCCATGTATGTATGCCAGCTGTATTTGATTGGTATTTTAGGAGTCGTATGAGCGAGCCAAAACGATTCTTCGATCCCATGCGCTGGAGCATAAACGATTGGCAGAGACCCTCCTAGAATATGAGACTTTGGATGCCAGTGAAATCAAGGCTGTTATAAAAGGGGAAGGACTCAAAAGACAACCTATGTTATGACCTCCCCTTCCCCCTTTCTCGATTCATTATTTTCATTATTTAGCTCCGCCTGGTATATTCCGTGTTTATGGGGGATTTCTGTTGCTTTGTTAGCCTCCCTTACAATTACTAGGTCAAGAGTTTATATTGTTCAAAAATCTTTTTTGTCAGTGCTTTGCTTTGATGACGTTTTTATTTCATTGGTTAAAAAGCAGAATTTGTCTTCCTCTTTCTCTCTGATTTGAACCAGCGACTACCGCTTTAGTACACTGATTTACTGGTTCCTTTGCCTGTGTACGATTAGACCATATTATTCTTTGTTTTCTGTTACTCTATCTTTGTGTTAGGTTACTGTTTAGTGAATTTCATCTTTGGATTTCTGAAGGGAAGGACTGAAGGTTTTCTAATGTAATTTTACCGCTCTAGGTTAACATATTGTGATGTGAAACCTTGTCTGTCCTTTGTCCACTCAGTTTGTGTTACTATGTGTATGTCACGTCATCTGTTCTTGTTGAACTAAATAAAAGAGTGTTCTGATTAATTGAAGTTTAATAAATTTTAAGTCTTAAGCTTTGTTACAGATTGAGATAGGAGTGGACTGGACGATTTTGTTGACTGTCCAGATTGTGAAGGGCCAAACCAGGGAGGACTACTAAGCTTTGTGGGTCCTTAAGACAGGATTGGATTGTAAGACGATGAAATAATACACTGTAATAATGAGTAAAGCGGCTATAGGCTGGCACTCGTCATTACATTGCTTAACGGTTCTCTGGCCAGTATACATCAACACACCGCTTTTGCAAGGAGCTCTCTCACTGTTGGGCAGGACGCCCTCTAGAATGCAGGAAGGGTCCTCATTTTGTGGTGTGGTCGGTTGATTACAACACTTCCTGAAATGGTGCCGTTTTGGCAACAAAAGATACTCATACTTTCTCAATCCGATCTCTGGTACATCCCAAACTTGATTAGCTTTGAAAATTAGTGGATACTGCAGCTATTCCTTGTTAGGTCCGTATTCACAAAGCGTTGGTATCCATAGCACTGGTATGGAAGAAGGGGTACCTACCAGTGCTTAATCAGTATTATCGTAGGCATTCAGCGAGTATAAAAATTGTAACCACTGCACCATGACAAAGGTTAAAGTTGTATACCACTGTTTTGATTCGTCTTTCGGATTTTTGATGCAAGGCTAATTTTTGGAATTTTTATCTTTTCTGCAAGTGCCAAATCATGTTATTTTGATTTTTGATGCTTTCTCGAACTTTAATTTTGATTTCTGATTTTTAATTCAGCGCAAAGAATTGGCGTTAGCACTCTGTCTCGCCATATGAATTTAGGGGTGGGACGCACCTTAAATGTCGAGGAACGCCTACATCTACTCAGTTAGTTTTGCTTTTGCGCATACCCAACATTAGTACTGCGGTATGATTTCGTCAAACATTGCGATAGTTATTCAATTTTTTCGATTTTCAAAATCCTTTGATCTTTGCCGCTTTTCCAACTTTGACTGGCTATTACTCGCGACTCACTCAATGCAAAAAATTTTTAATTGCATTTTCAGGACCGCTTACGTGTCAGCTTTCATGTGATCTATGTGGTTTTTCAAAATTTGAAAATCGATTTTTTCGAAAAATACCACTTTTTGACCAAAAATTTCGACTAGGCGAATCCAAGAAAAGTGGGTAAAAATAATATTATCATAAAGTTTAATCTGAGCTGAATCCAACGATATAAAGTTTTCGTGGCTAAGTTACACTATTTGCGGCAAATCAATGCACAATATAGCACTACTTGTCAGAAATTACCTGAAATAGGAAATTGTTTAAAAATTCGTTGCTGGGGCAATTTAAGCCGTAGCCACAAAAACTTTATATCGTTGGATTCAGCTCAGATTAAACTTTGTGATAATGTTATTTTTACCCACTTTTGCTGAATTCGCATTGTTGAAATTTTGGGTCAAAAAGTGGTATTTTTCGAAAAAATCGATTTTCAAATTTTGAAAAACCACATATCACATGAAAGGTGACACGTACGCGGTCATGAAAATCCAATTAAAAATTTTTTGCATTGACTGAGTCGCGAGTAATAGCCAGTCAAAGTTGGAAAAGCGGCAAAGATCAAAGGATTTTGAAAATCGAAAAAATTGAATAACTATCGCAATGTTTGACGAAATCAGCTGATATTCGGGATTCAACATGTGTGAGACATGGGCTAATTTTCTACCGAACGGCTAGTTCCTGTCTTCTACTGATCTTTCAAAACCTAAAAAATCGGCTTCTTTTGATGAATTCTAATTTTTAAAAAAAATTTTTTTCAACCAAAAGAAAGTTTATGCCATGACGGTTCAGAAAATATATACATTGCTGCAGCAAAAATGTACTGGTAATTCAGTATAAACAAAACAATTTCGCTCCCTACATTTTTTGGTCAGACTTTAGTTACTATAATGTATGACGATTTGAGCGCAACAGGAAAAAATTTGCCATCAGTGTTTTTGGTATACCGCCTTTGGCCCTTATGTTTAGCTAAAGCTAAATGTACTTAAACTTGCATTCCCAAAATTTTGAAAAAATTATTTGGAAATACCTGATTTTTAGCATATTACATACGTAATTTTCGTTGAGTAAGCACAATTTCACCCAAATGCTGCTTTTACACAGTGTGAAGGTAGCACCGGCAGGGAAGATGGAAGAACCGCAGTGGTGCGGATACCATTGGCATGGATACCAGCGTTTTATGAATACGGGCCTTAGACTCCTCCCTAAACGGGAACCTACCCTCTGGTTTGGAGGGGCGAGTTTTGTAGAAGGGACTAATTTTGGTGGGAAGGCAGTTTATGGAGGGCCCTCCGCCTCCCCTCTAGAATAAGCCCAGATATAATATATAATATAATTTGTGACAAACTTCTGGCAAGCCGAAAACTTTTAAACATTTGTCTGCTTAATGTATAGAAGAGTTTACGTGAGAGAAGTATACATTTGCATAGGCCTGGTCTTGGAGGGAGGACTGCACCGTAGTGATTCTTAAGGTGGTTCTTGATTGGCAGATTTGAATTAAGTAAATAAATCTGGGAAGATCTGGATTTTAAAATAAACGAATGTGTATGCGTTTTATATTTAAAATTATTAATTAATTAAAAATTAAAAAATTTTTAATTTAAAAATTTAGATATTTAAAAAATAACATACAGTAAAGTAACACCTTATGCAGTGCTTCTCAGTGTTTGTCCGAGGTCAGCAACCTCAGATCTTACGTGAAAGAAAAGACTTGGAAATCGGAAGAATAGAAAAGAGTATATAAAAAGTACGATCGAGCAGTCGTAAAGCTGCAGAAATTTGTTTGTATTTTCAATAAACATTAAAAATACAGTAAAACAGCTGGAAAGCGAAATTTTTGCAAGAGTTGAAACATAATAATTTTGTCGCAAGATTGGCCGCAAAACGCTGTCACAAAATTGGCGTGCGTCCTGCGGTCGCTGCTAAGACTGAAGTGTGCATGTCCATTTCTTAGGCATCATGATGAGCGGGCACTACCTGAAAGAATTCATTCAAAGCTACTTTTTGACGCTGGTTGCCCCTCCTTTTTTTCCGTGCGTCCCACTCCAGTTGGATGTGCACCCGTTAGGAGCAGTGTCAGCAGTGATAATTTCGGATTTTCCTGGGGCTAGTATGCTGACACCGAATAATTGTCTTCGCAATTACCCGAGGCGTTTACCAAGGCTGGCGATTTGCCCATTGCAAGTAACGCAATGAACGCACCGCGGCAGCGCACACCCGAAGGCGGCCATCCCTTAACTCTCGGAGAATTGATGACAGGGTGGGAATCGCTACTCACGGCGCCGCTTGGCGCGCCCCTCCTTTTTAAAGTTCATGATGTATTATATAATTAAAGTTTAATCTTTCTAATATGCGTACATTTGAAGTGGTCATAGAATTTTACACTTTCTGCGCACATTCTGATGCTTGAATTTTGTAGCCTATGCTACACAGTGTTGGGCGCGGGCCGCGGGTACCCGCGGGCACCCGCGGGTACCCGCGGGGCGGGGCGGGGCGGGCCAAACATTAGTACCCGCAGTGGCCCGCGCGGGCCGATGCGGGCCGATTTTTTGTGAGACAGGGTAAGAAAGTTTGAATTTTTGACGAATTCTAACATTATAATGGAACTTTTCCTCACTGAACTATATTTTGTCTTCCTTATCTTCCTTTTCCCACTGCTCTTTTCCTTATAATTTTGAATATTACTCAGTCAGCATTTTCTGCAGCTAATAAGCGGCGCTTGGTCTTGGTGGACTCGATTTGTTCAAGTTGGAATCTTTGAAATCTTGAAATTGAAATTACGCTCTTTGTCTGCTCTTGCCACCTTAGTCCGTGTTACCCTATTTTTTTGATAGTTATCAATTTATCAGCGTTGGTTGGTTGATCGTCCCTTTAGAGCGTCGTTTTCAAACGAAGTAGTTCTCTCAAATTTCAGAATTGGAAAGAGATCGAGCTTTGCCTACAAGGGAACATTTTACTGGCGACATCATAAAACAAGCAAACGTATTTTCTAGCTTTTCAGACAGACCAGTTAAATTACAGACTGACAGTCTTTAAACACCGATTTCTCTTTTAACTTGACCATTGAGAATTTTGTGTGATCATAACACGTAAACATAGCAAATTTTAGATTTTTAAATTTGCTTAATTTCTGCGCTTTAAGCATACTATTACATAGAAAACGTTTTGTTGGATTTAAAGCCAACCCGGACCCATCTTAGTCAACAATTGGCCATTTGACGAAATTGAAAATTTATCTGGACAACACATAGAAAAATAAAATTTATACCGATAAAATAGAAAGGTAAAATTTATACCGAATTGACCAGGAGGCTCTACTGAGCTAAGAATTGCATGAATTTTCCTTTTGCTGCTACAAAAAAATTATCTTTAATTTTGGGTCTTTTCTCGCACATGGAGTTTTCCCCACAGAGTCTAGGTCATCCCCAACCCCAGGTCGCACCACAGGCAGGCACTACAGTCAAATCGCACGTGCCACCGCAAAGTTTACGACATATCCTCTGCGTAACTGTAACTGTAAATGTAACTGTAACGTTTTGGGCAATGTTTTCCAGTAGTATAGGATTTAACTCCAACATTCACCGAAATTTTTAAAGTTCCCAAAAATAGCTGAGAAGCAGCGGGAGGCTACAATAATACAGTCGCTAGGCCAAAATTCTTACATTAGAGGTCAATAAAAATTTGAAAAACGCACGACTGCAACCATATGAATGCTTTTGAAAACAACAATCGCGCTTATATGGCAGTTTCTATGGAAAAAACGGCGAATAATCAATAAAAGTAGCAATTATTTAATGCTATGATGCTTGCATAACCTAAATTTAGTTGCGGGTCGCCGCGGGCCGAATTTCATTGATGCGGGCCGCGGGCCGGCCCTGTGCGGGCCAAAAATCTGAGCGCGGGCTGCGGGGCGGGTGCGGGCCGCAAATTTCGGCCCGCGTCCAACACTGATGCTACACACGCACATTGTAACAAATGCGGACTTTAGCTTAATAAGATCTAGCCTTCTGTTTCCATAGTAACACCTTTTGAGTCACTGTGCCATATTGGGCATTCTACCTGTGCTTTTGTCTTTATGGCCTTATATTTTGAGCATCAAGTTCCGGTCCCTTCACCTCAAGAGGACTCCAAAATAACAGCGGTTGATTGGCATGGGAGATTGGACATTCTTGCGGTGGCCTTCAATCTCAGTGGTTCATCTGGAAAAATCTATTTCTATCGAAACAATGTCAGTTTTTAACAAGAGTACATAGTACATAGATAAGATGAGCCTATAAGAAGAACAGATATATACAAAATGTCCGATCCTAATAGGAATTTCCTTAGGTAGCTGTATATAGATGAGAATAAAATTTAATTTACTTTAAAAATGTATACGGCTTATGTAGGTTGCGAAATTCCCGATTCAGATCAGATTTTGTTTCGAAGCTTCTAGCTGACAGAATGTAGTATAAGTGCAGTAAACAATAAATTATTATTAAAGAGGTAAATTAAAAAGCAGCCCAAATTGGCTAAAATAAGCCCAAATTGCCTCAACATTTTCGGATTCGAATAAAGTTTGGGTCTTTTCCAGATTACCCCCCCCACCACTCAAAGTACATAAAACTCGACCAAATGAGCTGAAATTTGGTGTGGGTATGTTTTCGACCACGCTGAGTTCAAATATCGCAAAATTTTTCGATTTCGCGAAATTCGATTTTTTTTCGATTTCTAAGGGGGGACCAAGGGTAACCGAAAAATTTTTTGTCTTCGATTTTGCTGAAAAGCTGTATATAGGGGTTTTCTGGGTCACAGAACACGAATCTGAAGTCCGTTTTTCGATTCAGCTTTTCGTTAGCTTGATATAAGCTAAAGTTGTAAGCTTAAGTTGTAAGCTTATGCTGAGCTAACGAAAAGCTGAATCGAAAAACGGACTTCAGATTCGTGTTCTGCGACCCAGAAAACCCCTATATACAGCTTGTCAGCAAAATCGAAAGCAAAAACGTTTTCGGTTTCCCTTGGACCCCCCTTAGAAATCGAAAAAAATCGAATTTCGCGAAATCGAAAAATTTTGCTATATTTGAACTCAGCGTGGTCGAAAACATACCCACACCAAATTTCAGCTCATTTGGTCGAGTTTTAGGAACTTTTAGTGGTGGGGGGGTAATCTGGAAAAGACCCTAAAGTTTTTGTTGCGCAGTTTTGCCTGACCTCAAAATTAAGTTTTGTTGTCTAGTTATTTAATGACTATTCAGGGCGACCTGGTTTCTGGTCGAGAGGTGATCAAAGAATCTGATTCAATCTGTTTCATCAAATGGCATCCGGTCATCGCAGTTTTGGCCATTGGCTGGTTCAGTGGTACTCTCACGATTTATCATCTGGATAATGGTAATGAGTAGGATTTTGTTAGTCTAATGTAAATTATATTAATGTATTAGCCTATACATATTCCTTTCCTAAGGCTTTCTAGGTTTTGGGTGTAAGTAAGCGCAGTGACTGTATCTTGGGAGAGAGGGTAAAAAAGTATATACACTAAGTGTTTGTGGAGTAAACAATAGGGTAGAATAGAGATAATATTATCTGCTGTGACTCTTTTTCATGTGTATAGTCGATTTAAATTTAACTTGTTCTTGAAATCTTTCTTGAAAAGTCACAGACGCTTTTCTCTAAACGAAGCTTTTTGTTTCTAGTAGATATTATCTGTTTCAAATTATCCAACCTGCGAAGCCTACATTTGAAAAATCCAAGTGAAATCCTTTCAAATTATATAAAATCAATGACATTTCTATTGACAGATCCCTTGCAATGTTTTGTCATACGAATTTAACTGATTCCAGGTAGTTCAAAGGAAACGCCGTCGATGAGCAGTGCTGCGGCTTCTGTTAAGATTCTGGCCTGGAGTTCGGAAGGATCCAGAATCCTGGCTTCTGATACTGTGAGCCATAAGTTAACGTGGGGGAGGAATTAGCTAATTAAATTTAATAAAATAAAATTAGCTATAAAATCAGTAAATCCTTAAAGTTTTCTACCAATACCCCACAATATGGGTATCATTCGAAAGCTCTTGATGAGCTGAACAAATCTTGTAATAGAACCAATGTCTGAAAATGCACCCAATTCCCGAAATTCACGAATTCCGAATTTCACTCTAGCTTGGAACGTATTAGCGAATTCCGAGAACTGGGCTCATTTCTGCGAGTTGGTTCTATTACAAGATTTGTTCAGCTCATCAAGAGCTTTCGAATGATACCCATATTGTGGGGTATTTGAGAAAAATTTTAAAATCCGGAAAATCCGGTTTTCTCGAATTCCGGAAATTGTGTGCATTTTCAAGAGTTCATTCTATTACAAAAGTTGTTCAGCTCGATAAGAGCTTTCGAATTATATACTCCCATCTTGTGAGTATTGGAGAAAATTTTCAAAATTCGGAAATTTTGAAAACCCGGAATTTCGAAAATTGGGTGCATTTTCGTGAAACATTTCTAAGAGCAAAAATATACAGCGGGACCTGCTCTATTCGATCGTGAAAACAAAATTTTGATTGCGATAAAAATTGGGTGAAAAACTAAAAATTTTAGATTTTCCGTGAATGAAACCCGGAATTCCGGATTTTTCCGAATTTTCGAAATCTCTGGTTCCTGAGGATTCTAAAAATATATACATTGGTGGGGTTTACTGCAAAGTTTAATCTGCTATAAACGGTCGAAGTTTGTACACATATTTTTTGGTCGTACTATAGCTTGCCTTAGGAAGGGACTGCAGCACACTCGTTTTCCATTATTTCTTTGTAGTTAATGCCTTGTATCCTGGCCCATCCTGCCAGCCCGCCTTCACTTAGTTTTCTTGTAACTTAAGTTTTGCTTTTTGCTCTGAAAGGTTTATGTTGATGAAGGGTTTATATTTGATAAAAAATTTCAGGGCGGCCTGGTGATAGTCTACAAACTGGAGGAGGAAGGAGCGATTGTGACGCCGCCTTTCAGTCGAAACAAACTTCGGGAACCGATTTCAGCCGTTTGTCTCAGACCGCCAATACCGACAGATGCACACAGCGGTCATGCACAAAGGTACACAGTGAAACTTTTCTGATAACGTTAAGCTAATGTAATATGTGGTTAGCTTTAAATAGTGTCAAAATAACTCCCTTTCTCTCAGCCTACCAGATCAGAAAAAGATTATATAACTGATATTTTTGTGACCTTTTGTGTAATGTACAGTGGTTATGTGTGACTATGTGGAACAGCATTATTTTTAATTTATTGTCGATGAACGATCGGGTAAAAATTGTATAAGGTCACGCTGTGTGAGCAAGAAAATACAGTTGTACTACTGTTTGAGCTTGTGCCGTTTCGCCCTTAGTTCAATCGGTCATCCAAATCAAAACTGAGGGGTTCGATCCCCACCTGAGTTCTTTTTCTTGTCCTGGTGTTTCTGGGCAGAGAATCAGGACAACTGAGAGAGCTGTTTGGAATTTCGGACCTGTCAGTTGGTGGTTTGAGTCCCATCACAGCACTGTATTTTGTCAGCTCTAAACAGCCTATAGCTATCTACTTCCGCACCAGGTCGTTTCCCTCTATGGTAATAGTCTACATATTGTGTTTCAGGCCTGAGATTGAAGGTGACAGTTTGGATGTGTTTGGTGCTCGAAAGAATGTTCGAATTCATCCCAACGAAAGTTCCACATTTTTTCTTGGAGGAAGCGCTGGTAGAACCGTTTTATAGACACTGTTTTCAGTATACCGGGTCTCTTGCGCTTTCCCAGTCCCAGCCATAACTTTTGATTTTTTTTGACCAATAACTTTGTATGGGTGCATACTGGAGGCTTATAAATTCAAAAATGAAAAAAATTTTAAAATTTAAAAAAATTTAAATTTTTGTTTGGTAAAGAGGGACCAAGGGGAACCGAAAATTTTTTGAACAAATTTTGCTGAAACCTTGCATAGGGGGTGGGGGCTCAGGGGCGCTGAGCTCGCATCTGAAACCCGTTTTTCGATTCAGCTTTTCGTTGGCTCAGTATAAGCTAAAGTTGTAAGCTGCAAGATGTAAGAAGGCGCAAGAGACGCTATCACTAAGCATGCGTTAAGCATTCATATTAGAGTTATGGCTGCAAAATTGTAGCTACTGACCGGTAAGGTTAGTGCCGTTAAATGTTAACGAATTTTTTACAGTCTCATTAACATTGGCCACTGATTGACGATTTTTAGACCGACCGTCTGCTACATTTTCGTGGGCCGCTAGAGCGCCAGCAGGGGCGTCAAATGTTTACTGGTTACTGTCTAAATTCCATTGCCTGCACCTTGCTAGCACTATACGTATACCAGTATTCTTTATAGTAATCAGTATTTAGTGCTAAACGATTGGAATCCGGGCATAGCTGTATTAGTTAACTTTTAATTCAAGACCTGTGAGAAGCTACTTAGAAAGCTGCCTCTTTAAAGTTTTGCTTGAAAATCTGCTATATTATCTTGACTTTCTGTTTGCCATTTTCATTATACGCTTGTTTTTTGTAATATTTTAGGCTCAGTTTTCTGTCTTCGCGAGAGCGGAGTGATTCAGGACAGTTTCACGGCGGATCACCCTGTTATTCGACTACTCTTCTATCGAGAGCGAAATACCCTGCTCACGCTGACGGCTGATCTCACCCTACTTCAACATTTGGTTGCCTTGGATTCCACTGTGCAAGAATTGATACGAGTTAGTTAGACATCTGTGTTTTAACCAGTTGTAAAGTTATCTAAAAGCGGGTGTTGAAATTTTGATAAAAATTAACGCGACTAAGCTCCTGATGAGTTCCACAATTCGCTCCGTTGTGCATAACAAGGCGATCAGTATGTGCAAACTGCATAGTGCACAGTGTACTACTGTATTATGGTTATTACTTTAATTACGTACTCCGGCACAGCTACTTAGTTGTAAGGGTCATTAGTTTCTGTCCGTGTAAACGTGTTTCCTTCTTTCGTTTTTATTTGGTGATTGAGAAATCGCCGTTATGAATAACATGATGATGCCTTAAGTGGGACTATAGGGCGATCTTTAACAATCACGCTGGGATAATGTTTTTTGTGTAGAACTTTTACTTTGTTTTTGTTTTAGATAAAATTAAGCGGTAAACCGAAACAGGTGGAACTGGAATGGCTGTGGACTGGACTACTTTGTCTTTCAACCGGGGAATCGATGCTCAGGTCGGTTTTATTTGTTTGGCTCATATGTCAATGCCTTGAGAAATTCTAAATCCTTGCAGTAAACTAAAATGGTACGTAAAGTGGGTACGTAGCGTACGTAAAGTAGGTGGTTCGAACCCCGCCTTGAATACTTTTCTGTTCTTCTCTTCTTTCAATTCTGATTTCAACCTTTCACAGCTCTAATCTTTGAATTATGAAATTAAATGAGTTAAAAATAAAATTCCCGTTGAATCCTAATGTCAGTTTCGATGCCGGTTTCCGTTTAAAGTTAATAAAACATACTAATTCATTTATGATTGTATACCGAAAACATAATATCTACACCACGAAAATTCGCAAAACGTGATCAGATGATTTCGAAATTTGTATGGAGCACAATGATTTGAAATGTCC